>RJVU01063374.1:483704-506757 GCA_003731715.1 Anabarilius grahami | reverse complement strand
ATTGACAATCCTTTTTTTTTTAGGCAATTTTATGGAATATTGCAGTATTTATAAATGATTTATCTGTGCACATTATAATTTTTTGTAATTATTTTGTAGCGACATCTCTTCTCTGATGTGTTTACTGGCGCGAGGGCGGGGCCACCTGTCAATCACATGCGATTGACCAATAGCAAACCACATCCATATAACCATTCAATCAATTCCAGTTGGACAAAATCAAGTCCCTCCCTACATTTTGTCTTGTTCAAAAAGTTGTTTTACTCGGATATACATAACAATAGGGAAGAAAAGACTACCGCAACTTCCATTTCATGCCGACTTTAATTTCTGACCTTACACACTAAAAAATGCTGGGTTAAAAACAACCCAAGTTAGGTTGAAAATGGGCAAACCCAGCGATTGGGTTGTTTTAACCCAGCGGTTGGGTTAAATGTTTGCCTAACGTGCTGGACAGTTTTATTTAACCCAACTATTGTTTAAAAATTACTATATGGCTGGCTTAAAATGAACCCAAAATATGTTGGAAATTAAAAATCAGACATAATTACTAGAGGCAACAATAATAATCAAAAGATGAACATGTTTATTGTTTAATTCTTATTAATTAAACTTCTTAATAAATGTTAATTTCCAACATACTTTGGGTTCATTTTAATCCAGCAGTAGAGTAATTTTTAAACCATAGTTGAGTTAAATAAAACTACCCAGCAGGTTGGGCAAACATTTAACCCAACCGCTGGGTTAAAACAACCCAATCACTGGGTTTGTCCATTTTCAACCCAACTTGGGTTGTTTTTAACCCAGCATTTTTTAGTGTAACATCAAGTCATATGAAATATTTCGACCACATCTTCCTCGTCAGTCACTCTGAACTAGCATCACAATACCTCTGCGTAAGTTCCGTCGGCTTTGCATTCTGGGATAAAAATGGCAAAGGAATCCGAACGAGCACTGGCCCCCAGAGCTTGAGAGTGAGCCAGCTGACATTTAGACTTTAATGCATCTGCTGACAAACACAAAACATGTTTAAGACATCGTCCATTGAGAGCAGAAGAAAAGTCTGTTTTCCTGTGATGAGTCTGGTGCTTCACCTGTGCATGTTGACATTGTGTCCATCTTCAGCTGGCTGTTGATGCACTGCGCACGTTGAAATGAACACAGAGATTTATACATTCGGCCGTTGCTGCCACATACTGCCTGACGGCGCCCTCTAGCACAGTCCAGCACACACGTCTGAGGCCACTGCCTGTCCAAGACCAGCAACTATAATTAGAGAATGGGAGGGGGTCAGGTTATTTTCGCATCTGGCTGAATGTGAAAGGCTACTCTGTGTAAAAGCTCTCAAAATGGGCAGAAAAAAAGGCAAACATGGTATCTGGCTGAGGAACAGCAGTCTACTGTCGTGAAAAACGCTGGAGGTCCCATGATGAGTAAGGTGATGCGAGACAATTTAGACACACTAATGAAAGATTTATATTTTTGCTCTCCCTCAAAGGACAGAAAAGAGTGCATATGTATATTTTAAATAGCCCCAAGATAAAATATAAAAAAAAAACTATTCTCCTGCATTTGAATTTGGCTTCCTCTGAGGTATTTAATTAGAGAGAGAATAATTAAAGTTTGGTAAGAAAGCAGTTTGTTTGCTCTCAGTCTGAATAGGTTAATATTGGAAGAAGAAACAGTAACAATCTTTCTATGACATATTACATTTTTTGTACTGTACATAGAGATGTAATGTGGGGGAAAAAAAGGCAAAACAGTTGAGACTTATAAAAGCACAGATTCCATTTAGCCATGAATATCCCAAACATCTGTGGCAGTGTTTACTGAATCCATGGAAAGAATAGGGCAGTGTTTCCATTAATGAAGCCTGAGAGAGAGGTTGCAAAATGACTTGCACATGTTCGCAACACACGACATTTGCGATAACATCTCCACCTCTAATGAGTGTACATGTGCAGATATATTCTATATATAACACACAATCATTATGAAAAAACATGAAAGCCTTTAGCAGTTTTTAGAGAAATTCTACACATGTTGTTTGTGTTTACAATAAAACTATAAAAGTAAGTTTTTTGGTTAAAAATGATCCAAAATCAATTTTTGAGCAAGTACATAACCAGCCAGTGTTCAAAACTATCACCTTAGCCTGATTCACAACGGTAAGCTTGTAATAATGTTTTATAATTCGGGTGGTACTGGTGGGTTAACATTAACAATTTGAGAACAAAGTATAACAATAATAATCATTTGCATGGTTTAACGTGATCCGAGCTAAGCGATCGTTTGATTTAATCACCATAAAATAAAATAAAATTCTTATTTTGGTCATACTTCCAAGACTACAATCTGTGATTCCGAAGTACAGTATCCACACCGATGCAGTGACTGATAGCAAACATTAGATTCATCCGCGCTGAGGAGCCGTACCGAGGCACAGCCCACGTAAAGATGATAATTCCGCAAATAACTGCAATTGCAGGTTTCAAACAAAGATGGCGACAAAGAGGCAGAACTTACAGACTGCAGCTTTAAATATAAATTGTAAAATGTGTAATCATTTTTATATAAAGGGCAAGTACATGCCCCATCAGATTTATATTTTACGTACATTGTTTTGTTTTATTTCACATTTTGATATTTAAATAATGTCTATTTCCCCTAAATGTTGCTGTCTTGAACTATTAGCTAGAGTTGTTGAAAGGACCACTTTTTAGGACTCAACTGTAAGAATATTATGCAAATTCTCATATTTCACAGACAGAGTCAGTCAAGGTACTAAAGTAACGCTTCATTTTTGGACTCTTATGCATTTCCTTAAGCATTTATTGATCTTGATTTGCCAAAGTCATCAGGATGGAAGCTTTCCACACCTTCACGGCCTATGCAGTTTCAAAACGCAACAGCAAGTGAAACATTAAAAGTGACATGAACACAGTTGTGCTTAAACCTGCTCCTGCCAAGAGCGCAGTAACAAACAACAGCCGGAGCGTGTAAAGTCAACGATGTCTCTGTTGGAGAACAAGGCAGCACTGTGGACATGAGGCATGTCTAACAATTTTATAACTGTGAATGAAAATAAATACACAGTCTTAGTGGCCTCAGGTGGTTGGTTTAGTAATGAATGAGAGATGTGGTGCCATTTTGCTGACGTGTGCATATTTTAAATTTAATGCCAATTTTTTGTCCTTCTATAACATATGACCCTTTTGATGATGGAGCTATTTTATAGAATAAAAATTCTGTATTCTTGTGTACCTTTCAAACAAAAACTCTTTTAGCCTGTTCAGATTTATGTGGCTCAGTTTTCCCCAATGCTCAGACGTTCCACATTTCCAGGTGGAGGTCAACAGGTGTTTGTTTTGACATGGAAATTTATGACATACAACAATAATATACACTTAAATCCACCCTTTTTACTTCACTAGGATTTGTTTCACTCTACAAAATGCTGGGTAGTTTCTAACCCAACTGTTGGTTTGTAAAATGTAATATAAAAAATTTAAACCAATGGTTGAGTTTGTCCATATTTGACCCAAACATAGGTTGAAACAACACAGCATTTTTTTTTTAGTGTTCACTAGGATATTGATATTTCAAAAAGTGTGGCAAGTCCTCATTACATCACATCACATTTAATTATCTTTCATTTTCTGCGACGATTAGCATATGTAAAAGCCTATCTGTTAATCTTATTTTTTTCCCTCAGATTTGGAAAAATTCAGCTTTCATCGGTAAACATGCATCACACAATACCTTTTACACATGCACGCTGAAATCAGGTACATATTTTCGCCTCCAGTCGTGAGTTTACCTTATTTTCGTCCGTCATATTTACTGAATCTGAAAACAGAAAGACGAGTAGTACGCGACAGGTGAACGTCAACGCCAGCATGATTCCCGCCACAACAGCCCACGTTCTGCGACCCGTCGCGCTCTTCCCGCCTGCGTGTGAATTTAAACACAAGGCGCGCGTCCTCACCTCAGTAACGGCCAGGATTCAGAGGTTGAAGACGGTAGAAAAATCCCGCGCTTACTCAGGTTGTCATAACAGCCTGACTGTTCGCTGTCGATCCTACACGGTTTTTTCTACGATGACAACCAAGAGACAGACGATAAAAATGAAAATAATAAGATTAAACGCATTAAAAACGGTACGTCTTCTTTCACTCATGTTATTTGAAGAGCTGGACACAGCCTACTGTACTGATTTCACATTTTCACTCAGGAACTCCTCCTCGGGACGGCTAGGAGGATGGTAAGTTAGCTCTCTATTGGTTGTATTCTTTGAGTCCTTACCTGTCTAAACTATTTAACAGAGTGCCGTTTTATTTTTTTAAGTGTATTCATAGTACATTTAATAGCACATACAGTATTTGGCTATTTTGAGCTTTCTTGAAATAATGTTCAACCTACAAATGAAGCTTCATGCCAAACCTGTCTGTTACAGCTAGGATAAACCATAGTCTAAAAGACTCTTTGCTAATAAATATTTTGTCATCAATGTTGTTGACAGTACTTGCAGCCTATTGAAGCTAGAAAATGCTGTCAAGGCAAAATGTAAGATTTAGTGAGAGGAAATCTCAAGCAAGCAGTGACACAGACACAATTCAAAGTGGTAATATTTTATAANTTAAACGCATTAAAAACGGTACGTCTTCTTTCACTCATGTTATTTGAAGAGCTGGACACAGCCTACTGTACTGATTTCACATTTTCACTCAGGAACTCCTCCTCGGGACGGCTAGGAGGATGGTAAGTTAGCTCTCTATTGGTTGTATTCTTTGAGTCCTTACCGGTCTAAACTATTTAACAGAGTGCCGTTTTATTTTTTAAGTGTATTCATAGTACATTTAATAGCACATACAGTATTTTGCTATTTTGAGCTTTCTTGAAATAATGTTCAACCTACAAATGAAGCTTCATCCACAACATTTGAGGCATAATGCAGATTATGAGGGAAAACGGTAATATGCCAAACCTGTCTGTTGCAGCTAGGATAAACCATAGTCTAAAAGACTCTTTGCTAATAAATATTTTGTCATCAATGTTGTTGACAGTACTTGCAGCATATTGAAGCTAGAAAATGCTGTCAAGGCAAAATGTAAGATTTAGTGAGAGGAAATCTCAAGCAAGCAGAGACAGACACAATTCAAAGTGGTAATATTTTATAAGGAAACTTTATGTGTGCATGTGAAATTCACTTTTCATCTTGAGACAGAAAGCAGTTTTTGCAAATTTCCAGTACAGCAGATAACGTTTGATATTAAAGAGTACAAAAGAAAGAAAGAAAAAAAAAAAATCAGAATTCCAAATGCTTTTATTCGACTTTGCAGACGTAAGAGCAGGCTTTTGGTCCAAGTCTGTTCAAATCTTCTGAAGCCCATCTTCCCAACCCTATTCCCTCCCTCTACCCTTAATTTGTTCTCACTTGAATTCAACACTTTCGATTGCAAATCACCCCCGCCATTCCTTACAGAGCATGGTTGGTATTGGATACATGATTGCATAGATTTGTTAAACAGTAATTTAATTTTAATTAAGACATAATGGAATGTTCATTAAGACTTCAGCTCTCCCACTTCTTCCCTTCAACCTCCAGAGCTGTACATTGGGTCCCTGCCCCTCCCTGTAGAAAGAGAAAAACTAGTGTACAACAAAAGGAAAGAAAAAAAAAATGAGTGGGAGAGATAGCAACCTGCAACTACCAGGCACATTTGTACTTATTTCTGACTATATAAAATTCTCTTTTCGACTGTTGATTCAGCAGCTGTGTAGTCATAGGCTCTAGTGGAGGGCTCACTATAAGGCTATGCTGCTCAAATCCCTACTGAAGCTCTTACATGGACATTCAGTAATATTTGAAAGACAATTAAAGATGGATGCCAGATGGACATTAGTTACAGTTAATACATCCTTAAGGAACATGTCTATGAGTCTGGGAGTCAATAAGAGAACGCTGTTTGGTTGATTAGGGACGGGGGAAAACATCTATTGACTTGATTCTTCAACCCCTCAAAAACACAGACCTGTAGCTACTGAAACCTGCCTACAGTACTCCGCAGGGGTGAAACTGCTCATTTTATAATCTTTGCTTATGACCTGAAGCGCTGTGTGACTGCCATGGGTATTCCGGCAATTCTGTGTACTGGAAAATAAGTATGTACAGCGTAGAATCCCACCAACTCAAAATTGCTGGAGAGGAGAGAAATAAAATGGGAGGAAAAAGCCGAGGTTAGATTTTCAAAGAGTTCCATCGATCCAGCAAAATGGGTTAAGAGGGCATGTCACAAGTTCCTTAACAAAACACTTGAGTCATTCTGTCCATTTTCCTACGATATAAAACCTCTCTATATGCCAAATAACATGTTCCAACCCCAAACCAAACCTCCCACCCCACCAACTCTAGCAAGAAGAAAACAAGATTAAAACAAAGAAAATAGCATGTTAACTGAAAAAGCTTGTGCCCTCCCCTCCGGGGTAGAGGGTGCAGGTTAAGTGTCTAGGCATAGACTGAAGCTAAAGCGGATTCTTTAAGATCTCTTTAGTTCCATCCCAGAACAAACTAATAGATTTAATTAATATTTCTTTCATTTAATTAACTCAAAGGCTTAACATTAACTGTCTTTACAGGTTACTGCTGGTGAGAAATCACTTGAAAGCTGGAAAAACAGAGACCTTTCATATGATTTTAAGAGGAAACGGAAGAAGATTAAAGAACCTGAGCTGTAGCTACAGTCCAAAGCCACACACCCTCTTCCCTCGACACTGAACCTGCATCTCAAACTTTCCTTCTATCCTACAACTTTCCTTAAGCTCTCCAAGACTGACATGTTTTACACAGAATCAAAAGGTCATCCCTCAATGCGTGGCAAGCTTCATCAACAGTTTCCCATAATGCCATGGTAACCCCCTTCCCCCAAACATCTATCCCCCCCTCCCCCTCAGGTGTGCTATGAAGTCCCGTTTCCAACACTCTTAAATATCTTCCTAAGGAGCACTGATCTCTTTAAGGACTGGATGGTTGAGAGAAAGACAGATGCGGCTCCATCCAGCACTCTCATCTATCTAGTCTGTGAGAAGATCAGCGCTGATGCAGGAGAGAGAGCTGCTCCGGAGTTCTGGAGTTGGTGCTTAGAGGTCACTCTCCCCGTACAGGGCGGTGGAGAAGGACATGTAGTCAAGAGCACCTGCCACCGCGTCAGGGCCTGAGTATGGTGCCATTCGGGCAATGCAGTACTCTGCCTGGTCAGGAGGAAGCTCACGCCTCAACTCCTCAGCTGTGATGTAGTTCTGTAAAGCAGAAGAGATGGGGTTAGATAGGTTGAAGTCCCATACAATGAGAACTTTCAGTTGCTCCTCCCTGCAGTACACAAGATCCAGGGGGCAAGGTTGTATCCAGACCCAGGAGGTGGAGACGGGTAGGTTTAGGGATTAGTGTTTGGTGTAGGCAATCAGTACTGCGATTGACATGACCAATAAAATCGGCTGCAGGGCAGCATTGGCCTGGCTTCTGACATCACACTTGGATGTGGGCCTGGTTGGATGTCCACCGCAGGCTGCAGCGAGAAGCTTCTCAATATAAAGTGGGAGGAGTTGATTCTGGATCCAACCTTGCCCCTGAATCCCGTGTTCTGCAGCAAGGAAAACTTTGGACAGTTTCAGACAGACACCCAGCACATTCTTACCTTGTCTCCGGCTAGGATCTTAAATGAGGCGATGACCTGGTCTGCGGTGTCTGTGTCAGTTGTTTCCCTTGACATGAAGTCAATGAAGGCCTGGAAGGTCACTGCTCCACTGTTGTTGGGGTCAACAATGCCCATAATACGAGCAAATTCAGCATCACCCTGAAGAACAGAGGATAGAGATTAACCCAGATAAACCAGGAGGAGAGTCCTGACCGTAAGTACAATTTTTAGGCACAGTATTTAATTTGAAGCAAATGGAAACGAGGCTGTGCAAAACAGAAGTTTTGTTTCAGGGTTGTCACCTGAATTTTTAACACAAAAGCTCATTGCAGAACAACCCATTGAACAATGACTTTACTCTATCCCCATTTTCATTTGTGTCAAGTTAAATATTGCATCAGCCTTGACTAAGGTCTATTAGAATCTATTAAGTAATCACTTTTTCTTTTACAGGTCTCAACTTAAAAAAATAGATAAATCATATAAAAAGTAACCAACGATACCAGACAAAACAGATACATTTTTAACAGCAAGCAAAAGCAGGACTTCAGGAGAAACTGAGATTGAGAAAGGAGGTAGCAGTACCAGGCTGTTCCCAGTGGAAATGAGCAGTGCGCGGAAATCGTCGGTGTCCATTATCCCCGTGCGCTTCTACAGTTCGCAAAGGGAAGGATGAGAAAAGAAATAGAAAGGAAGCATGTGGAAAGCAGAGAATTTGGGGAGGTGAAGGGGTTTGATAGAGGAATCAGAGTGAGTTTGTAGAGAATACGAGTAAGAGAAAGAGGGAAATTATGGCAAGGACAAGTAAAAAAAAAAAAAAANACAAAAAAAAAAAAAAAAAAAAAAAAAAAGGATAAAACAAAGAGGAAGCAGTGAGAAACATTAAAAATAAAATAAAAGCAAAATCCTTAGCTGACCTGCAGAGGGCATCTTTTCAAGCAGCAGCACAACAGGTGAGTGAGGGAGTTAGTGAGTGATGGAATGAATGAGTGGCGCGGCGCAAATACACACACAGACGGCAGCCATCATAACTCTTTTTTTGGCTGTGCTCGTACCTGTTTGTCGGTTTCTACGTCGTAACCCAGACTGATCAAACAAGCCTTGAACTCCTCAGCTTGTAAGACACCACTGTGGTCCTGTGGTAAGCCAATCACGCAAGGGGCCACAGTAGGTGGAGCAATCAGAACATGCAGATGAGGATTGATGATACCCATACACAATGACATAACAGCATGTGTGGGATGAAGGCAGTGGCATGACAAAAAAAGATGGAGACAAAACATTGTTGATGTCAGACACATGGACTGATGGTAAACAAGTCACATGACTAATGAAACATACTTATGACAGTGAGTGACCTGATTCTTATGGATGTCAGACAAAACATTCAGCTTGTGAGAGCCATTATGAAAGCACTATATCAGTTTTTCTCCTTTACCTTGGCTATATTTCTCCACTCCAGCAAAAACCCCCTCATTACTTCAGTTCCACTAGACTATATTTACATATTGGCTACAGGTGGCACACTTCAGCTCAGAGGTGTTTGACGCACAGTATATTTCAGATGTTTCCCTCCCATTAGTGCCAGAATAAGTGGAGAAAATGGAGCAATGGAGGAAATATTAAAACAAGTCCAACCAAAACTTTAAACTGAGGTCTATTTTTATCATGCATCAATCACCCTGAAATTAAACACAGCCTTGACATAAGCAGCATAGACTAAATCTCCCATATTCTTCTTTATATGGACACTAATCCTCTGCTATGTCATGTGTATTTTCAATGGCCTGGTGCTAGGATTTCTTTGATAACACAGTTGGAAAAAAACAAACCCTATGCATATTAAAAGAATATATCACTCAAATTATCACCATCTTGTCATTTAAAAAAGTATGACTTTCTTTGTTCTGTAGAAAACAAGATGTTAGGCTGTCAAATCTCATTTACAATCCTGGAGAATGCAGACACGTCTAGTCAGGTTTGACATCGGCGATGCAAAACACCATGGGTTCTTATGTGTCTTATAAGAAGTCCTGACATGGCAAGTTGCTTTTGTTCCACAGCACAATGCTTTCGCTGAAAATTACATTGTTTTTTGTTTTGTTTTTTGAGTGCCTTTAATACACTGACCTTGATTGACCATCCTACAAATACTTATTCTTTGACATTAAGTAACTAAGTCCATTTCACACACTGACAAACATGCAAAGGAGTTCCTGACCTTGTCGAAGTGATTGAAAGACGTGCGGTACTCGTGAAGCTGCTCCTGGCTAATGCCTTTAGCATCACGAGTCAGAATCTGGTTCTCGATCTCATTAATGGTGCGGGCAATTGTAGTAAGGAGTTGCTCCCAACCAACACGAAGGTGCTTTAGAGAAGAAAAAGGCAATGGATAAACTGGACTTGTGTAAATGGCCAAACAAACTTGACATATAAATTAAACACTTGACCTAAACATTACATCTATGGTTCCTGCATAATTTCAACATGATACATTTGAATATTTAAATATACGTACCTCCATAGTGTAAGCAGTGTATTTGTTGTCAAATATAAGTGCTTCCTGAATGAGCTGATGGTCTCCCTCCAGTTGGTCGATGTTGGGTTTGTATTCGATGATGCTCTGCTCATACTGACGGAGGTGGGTCAGCTGATCTTCCAGCGTTCCATTCATCTCAATTGATATCCGCCCGATCTCCTACAAACATCATGCAATGGAGACAGATGAATCATTCAGTATTTTTCTTCTTCAGCAAGAGAGAAGATCAAAGAAATGCAGAAATAAAGGCGAATATACCTCCATCTTGTTTTGGATCCATGGTCCAATCATGTTGGCCTGGTTGGCAAACTGGCGTCTGAGATGGTCATTAGACTGCTGACGTGCGAGTTCTTCCTGAAGAGCCTGATCACGCTGTGGAACCAGTTGCTGCACCTGCACATAGATGGGAGATAATATCAATGATTGCAATCTCAACTGATTTGTAAAACCACACCTATAGATCTTGAAGCAAGCCATTTCGTTTTCACTGATAAAAATATATCTAACCTTCTCCCACTTCTTGTCAATGCTCTGAGGGGTGATGGAGGTGTAAGGATTGTTTCCAGCCAGTTTGATGCCATTGTACTGTGCGATTTTCTGAACTTCAGCCTGGATGGCCTGGATAGCCTCCCGCTCTTTATTTGCTTCTGGAAGAGTTGATTTGAACTGCTCATGAGCCGTTATCAGTCCCTACATAAAGAGAAAGTAGTTAGGGAAAGGATCGTCACATCAAGCATTTTATTATTCCTTTTAGCTTGTTCCGAAATGGACTGTCCAAAGATACCAGCAATGAAACATAAAAGAACAGCATTTTAGAGGTGGAGCAAGTCATTTCATTCTGATGAAAGACTACAAATACAAAACATTTTACAGTACCTGGATCTCTTCTATGTTGTGTACAATGAACATGTCCTGAAGATCCTCCATGGCTCCCTCCATCCAGTTGTTGAATGGCGCTGCTCTCTTGGCGTACTCAAGATAGAGCTCATCAATAGACTCAAGCTGTTTCTCTGTTCTCTGCAGACCATATACACACACAGTCAGCGTGATGAAATGTATAAATATGCCAGAAAGTGTCTCTCCAAGAAAGCATGTGTACCTCGAGAGACTCTCTGCGGTTCTGTGTGAGGGAACCCAGAGCATCCCACTGCTCACAGATCTTCTGACAGCGTGCATTAACGCTCGGGGAGTCGTAGTAGTCCAGCTCACTGGAATACAGAAATATTTTAAACACTAACACTCCATTAAACTTTACCAACTTTCATCCCCTACAGCCTGGATTTTCAGTCAGTTTAATTAGCCTTCTCTGTCAGTATTTATTGCCTCTATATTTGTTGTTTTCTCACTTGAGTTCCTGTGCAATGGCGGCAATCTGCTCCACTCTGTCTTGGTGGGCAGCAAGGTCACTTTCGAATGCCTCATGCTTCTTCAGGAGAGCTTTGATCTCAGACAGAGTTGCGGTCTCATAATCCTTCTGGGTTAGCATGGCCTCCTTACCTATACACAAACAAACATAGATCTATTCAGATCTATCTAGTTCTCAGATCACATGCCTGATCTTTAAGACTTCTGCTTGGCTGACAAGGCTCTGCATAAAGAGCTATCAAAGAGGAGCCTCTTACTGTCTATTGAGAGCAATTGGTGTAATTAGTTTAAGTTAATGTGAATAACGGGCAAAAGCATCAGTAAGTTCAAGTGTAGTTTCTGTATCCATACCATCCGTCCAGCTCTCATGGATGGCTGCTTTCTGACGGAACTTTTCTGCAAGATGGTCAAGTCTTTCCAAACGACGGATCTCATTCAGTAGCCACTCTTCATAGCCTTTCTCTGCACCTTCCAGTTTATGCCATGCACCATTAATGTCCTAAAGAGAAAGAATACTTATCAGCCAAATGCCTTTCAGGATTCAATCTGAAAGCCAACAACAATGAATATTACAGTTTTTGATGAGACGCGTTGACATGCCATAAGTTTTAATCTTTGTGACACAGCAAAAGCTATTCTTTTTAAGTATTATAAACCGAATTGTGCATGTATTATATACGTTTCTTACCGACACCATGCGTCCCTCAGATGGCATAAAGGCTGGTCGGTTGCTCAGACGGAGTTTGGTCTGCAACGTGTTGAAGTTGATCTCTAGCTGACACTTCTCCTGAACTTTGGGTGGTTTGTGAACCCGACGGTAATCGCGGAAATCTTCCAATTTCTGCTGCATTTCTGTCATTGTTTTCTCCGGAGCACGATTTTCCAACCATGGGATTGTCCTACGAATCCACTCCAACAGCTATAGGGATAAAAAGCATGCAGCAAGAAAAAGTAAATTAGCAGAGGTTCAATAGGAAACAGAGACATTAAAAATAAAACACTCTGGGTAGTTTGTGTAGAAATAGGTTTATAGATGCTCAATTAGCAATTTAGATGCTTCAGGTTCCACTGCACATACAAACAACAAACTTAAATTGATTTAGACTCACATCGCTGGCCAGTTTTTCGTAGTCCTCCATCAGGTGCTCATTCTCCTGATTGACCGCCAACACCTTACAGATACGATTGGCTGCTGTCTCAGCCTATCACAATACAACAACCATATTACATCAGAAATTTTCTATATAATTACAAAATTTTCCATATATTGAAAAAAGAAAGACAGTATACTGTTTACTACACAAATATATACAGTAGTGTATACCATATGTTTAAAGTAGTATGATACAGTATACACAGTACACTTCAGTTAAGAAGTATAAAAAAAAATCTGATTTTAGAACTGTAAATGTCAAGATGCTGCTTTAGTTTACACGGGGAAAACAAATGATTAAATATTTAATGGTTTTTGGTTTGGTGGGTTTAGCAAAAAGTGCCTAAAATTACATTCAAACACACGCAAATGATGTACTGAGCACACAATGACACAAAACTCCAAGTGTTGTAAGTTAATAATGTGCTATACAAACAGTAGCATGCATAAAAACTAGCCAAATTAAATAAATATGAAGTTAAACTTCAACATTACATAAGTCACTTGGAAGCTAACTATTATAGTACTTCACGTTCCATGCAAACACCAAAATTGGTTAGTTTCGAAAACGTGTAGTCTAGCTGCAAAATTTACATGCTATTTGAAAAATCAAATTTGCATTCTCAATTTTTATACCACCACTGGAGGATCTCTTCATGGTTCTCTACAGCATTAACTAACGCTGAAACACAGAAAGTGTTCAAAACGCTTGTGTAAAAGGCTAAAGCACATTTAAACAATTATGATGAGAAGTTTCTGGCTTCACTTCACATGGAAAATAAATGAGTAGTTTCACATGTCTACTGTAGCATATGCAGCACCAAAACTTTACAGAACAGTACTGTCTAATGTAAAGGTGGACTTAACATTACTAACAAACATAATGGCATCCAAGAATCAAAGCAGTAACCTCAGTGTTTTAAATGTAGGTTTTATGAAATTCATTAGAGTCAATTGCATTGTTGTAATTTTCATATTTACACTCAACATGGTCTTTAACTGTGTTACAATCTTTATCACTAAGTGCAAATATGAAACATCAAACAATGAAATTCACCTTTGCAGCATTTAAAGAAGGTTGTGATAGACCAGTAAACCCATTGAGAGTATTAATGATAGCAGAACCATTAGAAATAAATGCATATATAGAAAGTGGTGATGGCAATGGTTTGGGTATAGTGAAGCCCAAAGCTGTGATGAATCAAAACTGGCAAGTGGCCTCAACTTAAGTCACTTTCACACCTGGTTTAATTGGATTGGTTTTTGGCGCAGCTTTTTGCATAAACCCTAGATTACAAATGAAAGGATCAAATGGCTATAAATCCGACATTTCTGTAATTGCAGACTGGATTTCTTCTTCATTTAAGACTCAATTTTTGACTCAAAGCATGCATGCACTGGAATTAAAAATGGATTATAAAAATATGGTGTCCATATGGCGTTTGTTTGAAATATTTAATCCAGAACAATTCAATGCCATATGCCAAGCCAATGGAGTGGGAAGCCCAGAAAGAATAAAAATGGTCTTCATCCAACTTGGTTATGTACATTCTTGTGAAGAGAGCAACTACAAGATTATTAAATTTTTTTTGTAATATTTTTTTTTGTTGGCGTTTTTGCCTTTATTATGACGGAACAGTAAGCATACTGGATGTGAAGTTGGAGAGAAAGAGGGGGGGTGGTTGGTGGGTTCAGGGAAGGCCCGCGAGCCGGGACTTGAACTTGGGTAGCCCGAAGCGCTATATGACGGTGCTGCCCACGAGGCTATCGGCGCCAACAACTACAAGAATTTTTAAATAGCTACTATAATATGACCAACGCATTATCCAATATTATCAACCAACGTTAGTAATGCTAGAACAGTTAGCTAATATTGTTTTATTAAAAAGGCTCAATATGTAGTGTTTCGCCACTAGAGGTCACTAATTCAAAACAAAGGTGTAGCTTGATGACGCCTTGATTTCGCAGAATTATGGGAGGAGTTGTCTTCACATTTACAGAAAAGAATCTGAAAGGGCTCAGGCATAAATCATATTAATGGATGAGCTAATGTATTAAAGATTTATTAACATTACTGTAGTATGAAGCAGGGTGTGGCTGAGTGTGTTTCCATGGTTTCTACTAAATAAAACCGGAAATCGAGGGTAACACGGGTATGATGACATTGATAGGTGACGCACGGGCACAGTCCGTGTCCTGGTTAAAATTGCTTATTTTTGTGGATTTAATATTCTTTTAAACATTTGGGATAATTCAAGTACACAAGTCAACAAAATTATATAACATTGTTCTAGTGGTTTTTGGATATTTTAATCCAAAAATCTTACATATTGTGCCTTTAACTTAATTGTCCAAAAGTCTTCTGTACTGTTAGTCCTTTGCTGTTGCTGCACATCCGTTTGGAGCAAAATACAACGAACCAAAACAAGAAAACTTTGCCAATCAAACCAGGTATGAATGCGCCTTAAGAATTTCAGGGCCAGCAGTCAGGGGTCAAAGGTTTCTCACCTTCTGAGCACCTGAGAAGGCGTGATAGAAACAGGAGACGTAGGTCATAATAGCCTTCTCATCCGGCCGCAGAGTGCCCACGATATCTATAGCAATGTCAGTGAAAAGAGAGAGAGAAAGAGACAGCAGTGAAGCAAAGCAACCCAAAGCCTGTGTGTCCCCACTGAAAGAGGAGGAGATGGTTATGCATTTTATGGGCTCCTCTATTGAAAGGGAAATGGGGGTTGAAATCCTGTGTTAAAACCGTGGCAACCCGCAAAGTGAGAGGAAAAAAGCCAATCCGCTGTTGAGAAAGGAGTCGTAGGCCAGAGGAAGAAGGGTTAAGACGCACACGCACAAAACCTGCATGTGCGTGCCTTCACCAGGTTATTCTAGTACTGGTGGAGAAAGCCATGCTAAAGAGGAGCTGGAGAAGGGATAGGGGTCGTGGTGTACCTTCTGGGCTCCAGAAAAGGCATGGTAGAAACTGGACACATAGGTCATTATAGCTTTCTCATCTGGACGTGCTGTGTTCACAATGTCTGAAGGGAAACAAGAGTTATACACACATGCACAAACAAGGATGCAGACGGGACTCAAACACACAGTCGTAACAGACAACAGCTTTACACACTTATTCACACACATTCAGTGTCATGGAAAAAACAATGGCTGAATCTCAATTCGCTTGTGAGGGACAAGAACATACTTTTGAGTTGGGCTGGGCTGACAATATTGATTTTCTCATTTTTAATCAATTCCAATAATTCTTTTAAATTCCAAGAACCAGTCTATGCTGTTTTCTGTTGATGCGTGAACAAAATGTCACTAAACATCGCCTGTAGCATGCAATAAAACTCACTGTAGCTGTGAAATGAACATTTCTTCCTCTTTACTACTAGTTATAGCATGAAAAACATGAATAAACATCAGCAGTAGGTTGAAAGATACAGTACAACTCACAAAAATGTATGATGTTTCATGTATTCGCTCAATCATTGTTTCAAGAGTGGAAAATGTCAATAGAACAGCTGGTAAACAATGTCACGTGATGTTACATTTTCCTCAGAAAAGCCATTCAATGTCCATAAACTTGGTAGTCAAGTTATTACAGACCCCATTTAAATGTTTATATTTCAAAACGATTTGGAGTAGATACATAAATATGTAATTATAAGGTTAATATAAAAATGGCCTATTGTGCAATTTAAATGTTCATACATTGAAAAATAAAATATAAAAATTTAAAAGTTTGGACTTTGACCAGAGTTAACAACAAATCGAGCTTGTGAATCAAAATCGAATTGTGAAATGTGTCAATATCCAGTCCAGCCCTACTTTTGAGCATGTAGTAAGGCAGTGTGCCAGTATTGAGACATGCGTCACTTTATTACTTCACTGAATTGCTTTTTGAAGCCACAGATCCCTTTGCTTTGCACTAAATTCATTACTACTAAATCCTTTGTCTACTAACCCTAATATGTCTACTTCCCTACTACATGGTATACTAAAAGGGTCAAATTAATAATATGTCCAAATACTCATGAAACAGTAGGCAAAAAATACCCACTGCCTTCACATTTGTAGACAGGGCTTGTCATTAACACCCCCCCCCCAAATGCAGGTTAAATTTTATATTCAATTAAATAAATATATGCGTTGCGGGTTTCTATGGAAGCTTGTTTCCGCCATGAAATAAAAAATTAAAAAGGTAATTGCGACTTTTTATCTCACGATTTTGCTAGTATATATCTAACAATTATCACTTTTTTTCTCAAAATTGCAAGATATAAACTCACAATTCCGAGTTATAAAGTCAGAATTGTGAGATATAAACACGCAATTGCGTGTTATGTCCAGTTGTGAGGGAAAAAAGAGACGTTTTTTCTTGGAATTCTGACTTTATATCTCACAATTGAGAGTTTATATCTAGCAATTCTGTATTCACATACATAATGTACATAAGTTGATTGTTTATATAATGTATATTACCTTATGTGTTTAACATGTTGTTCAATAAAACCATATGATTACTTACTTCTGATCATTTATTTGAACCAATTATTATTGCTTCATTATTATATATATATATTTTAAGTCATTTTAAAGGCTAGGCGTTTGCATAGGTCTATTTTTATTACCACAAAAAGAATGATCTAATTAATCGGTCAAAATAATCGACTGATTACTCGATTGCCAAAATAATCATTTGTGACAGCTCTAGATTAGTTCAAACATTTCAAAATGCACCTGCATTGTTTTGCATTTGTGACTTTCAATCTATTTTTCCAGTCACACATTTCATCATTGAAGATTTCATAAAAAGTGTGTTAAAATATCATCTCGTCTCGTTCTTGCAAACCAATTATCGTGTATCGTCTTGTCTCATGAGCTAAGCGTATCGTCACAGCCCTAATAAAAAAACGTAATTTCCAAACAACAAAATTGTGGCCAGTGAAAATGTTGAGTAACTTTGGAAAACCACTAGCCACAGTGGCTGGAGAGCAGAAAAGTTAATTGTCAAGCCCTGTTTTTAGGTAATATTAGCTCAAAAAGCCAGTACAGATACACATTTCACAAATAAGTATACCATCCATCCATCTAAATCTATGTAGAAGGGATAGTGTGCAAATTGGTATTCAGCCATATACTCAGGGTTACAGAGCAATACACAAACACACACACACATATTAATAACAATAAAACACGCTCCGGTGCAGCAGGTTGATCAGAGATCCTGGAGAGATCATGCTTGAGAGAGAACAACATAATGCTCAGGGATGTTACTATGGTGACACACTGTTTGTCGAAGACATTAAGTGTGGGTGTTTGCACTGTCTGTGTGTCGGAGACTCCTGGAAATAACAAGGCATGTGCTGACATGCACAGAACACACATACTTTAATAGAGCAACTCATTCACTCTCTCTCCCACACACACATCACAAAGCCAAAAGCACGCACAACTGACTTCATACACAGGCACAGGCACACACAAATATCAACTGATATGTAATACACACTACAAAAACATATTTGCACAGACAGAAACGCCCACACACGGAAAAGGACAGAACAGTTCATACCCTCAGCATCCAACATCTTGGGGATGTCGAGGTATCGCTCTGCCACTTCGAAAGCATTGTTCAGATTGGTCACTGGATCATCCTGTTAACACATATTAAATCACATGAGCTCTTCTCCAGAGCACCTGTACAATACAGCAGAAACATCCACAGGATCAAAACGTCCATCATTCACCAATTTCTACACATACGTCAACTCTTGCATGTTCGTTTATTACATAATTGAGTTAATTCATCTGTTTGCAGTTGTGGTTGCTGAATAAATGCACTTACATCAGTGTTATTTTACTTCTATTATAGTTCTTTTAACATTTTTAATTAGGTTTTATTTTTATTCACTGCAAAAAAAGTATTTGTCTTATTTCAAGTACAAATATCTAAAATTTCTTAAATCATACCAGAAAATGACGTAAGATATTTAGTCTTGTTTCTTGGGGGAAAAAAAATCTAAATTAAGTGCGTTTTTCTTAACTTGTAAAATGATCTGCCAATGGGGTAAGAAAAATTATCTTAATGCAAACGGAAAACAAGATTATTTTTCTTACACCATTGGCAGATAATTATACAAGTTTTAAGCAAAATGCACTTTATTTAGATTTTTTTCCCCAGAAAACAAGACTAAATATCTTATGTGTGATATATCNTACCAGAAAATGACATAAGATATTTAGTCTTGTTTCTTGGGGGGGAAAAAATCTAAATTAAGTGCGTTTTGCTTAACTTGTAAAATGATCTGCCAATGGGGTAAGAAAAATTATCTTAATGCAAACGGAAAACAAGATTATTTTTCTTACACCATTGGCAGATAATTATACAAGTTTTAAGCAAAATGCACTTTATTTAGATTTTTTTCCCCAGAAAACAAGACTAAATATCTTATGTCATTTTTCTTGTACAGAAAATGTATCTTGATTTAAGAAATTTGATATTTTAACTGGAAACAAGACAAAAATACCAAATAAGCATTTTTTTTTCAGTGTATCTTTAATTTCATACTTTAAAAAAAAAATTTAAGTGCTTTTGTCTTTTTTTTTTATATATTGCTACTTAGTTTTATTTATTTTTATTAGTTATTAGCTTTTATTTATTTCCAGTTAATAATTTTAGAGCTTCAACGAGGCTAATTTTCATTTAGTTTATGACTGTCAACTAATATTTATGTTAATTTTATTTGAGCTTTATTTCAATGAACAGAAATGTTTGAAATAGTTTTAGCTTTAGTTAATGATAATAAACCAGAAAACCTCGGTGTTGTTTTAATAGAAAAACATTAACATAATTAGGAATTAATGGAATTAATATAAGGAATTGTGCCATTTTTGTTTTTGAGAGAATCTTCTTTAGGTCTTAACAATTTTCATAATTTATTAATGCATATGATGAATATAATAAATCAAGAAACCAGATGAGGTAAAATCTGCATATAAGTTGAAGTTCTCTCTTGATCGTGCTTGATGTGAAAGTGCAATAATTCTGATGAAATGTAAAAATAAATTTCTCAAAAAAGAACAATCAAAACTAATAATCGCCATTATTGTTTGAGCAAAACTTTAACTATTATCCTGCAGCCCTACTTTTACCATGCTATAAGGGTACATTACTCTTAGCTTTACTTTTAATCATTTTAAATCTACTAAATTGCACAAAATCTCCCCCAACTCCAAAACAGAAAATTCATAAACCTCCTAATGTACTTTTGTTCTCATGAGATACTCACCTTTCTCAGCTTGTCATAATCGATGAGCTCAGGCCTGTGTCTATGGATCAGAGCATTGAAGGCCAGACCATCCTTCCAGCTGTCCAGAAAGAGAACAAGAGAGTGTCAAAGGAAACAAGTACTTCACATTTCTTTCCTCTGACCAGAAGAGGGCAGCACTCAAACCACAGCTTACAAACCCTTCATTCATGTCAGTGTTAAACTACCCTAAAGGAACTTTGTTTGCAAAGTGACTGTGAGATTGAGATATTTCAGACTCAGGTGTTGATCTTTATCTCTCATCTTCAGCTATCATTATTCATTTGTTATTCAAATATACCCATAACACTGCTTTATGCAAATCACACCTTGGAATGAATCAACAAATCAAAACCACAAAATCCTTGGATCTGTCGAATAAGGATCTAGATTAACACTAATAGGCATTTCGAACCTGATATGGAAGTTCTGAACATTGACGTTCTTGTAAGGAGCCGTCTTTCTCTGACACCAGAGCAACAGTCCTTCTTTAGCGGAGGTTTCTGGAGAGAGACAAACAGCAGAAACAGGCCATTACTGAACATTCATTAAGTCTGTCTGGTTTTGTTTGACTGTGCCGTGCAGGGCTGTTCCTAAATTTTCTAAAACAATCTGAAGGTTAAATTATACCCTCCACTGAGATGTCCTGGATGGCGAAGCGGAGGATGATGGTCCAAATCATTCCCAGAGTCATCTTGGCATTTCCATCCACAATTTCTACAAATACAGACATGCAAAACTGTTAGTGTTGAAAGAGGAAAAACATGCATTTATATGTTATAATAAAAAATAGTAATGAAATGATATTTTTAATAAGACTTGTTTTTTTTAAAGAAATTAATACTTTTATGCATTAAATTGACTTCATAATGATACAAAATAATGTTTGGTAACACTTTAGTTTAGGGTCCAAATCTTACTATGAACTAGTTGCTTATTAGCATGTATATAACTAGGATATTGGCTGTTTATTAGTACTTATAAAGCACATATTAATGCCTTATTCTGCATGACCATATTCTACATCCCTTAATCCTACCAATACCTAAATTTAAAAACCTTACTTTCTATTAATTAGCAGTAATTAGGAGTTTACTGAAGCAAAAGTCATAGTTAATAGTGAGAATTAGACCCTAAACTAAGGTGTGACCTAATTTATTTTACATTTTAAAATTATTTATTTGTAATGTTACATATACATGTTTAAAAACTTTCTATTCATCAAAAATTGTGAAAAAATGCATCATGGTTTCCACAAAAAACTAAAGTATAAAAGAACTGTTTTCAACACTGATAATAATCAAATGTTTCTTGAGCATCAAATCATCATATTTGAATGATTTCTGAAGGATCATGTGACGCTGAAGACTGGGGTAATTCAGCTTTGATCACAGGAATAAATTACATGTTAAAAATATATTCAAATAGAAAACAGCTATTTTAAATAGTTTACTAAATTTTTACTGTATTTTTGATCAAATAAATGCAGAAATCTTTGAATAAACCCAAACCCCAAACATTTGAATAAACTTTTAAATACATATGCATTGCAAACATGGTCCAGAAACAGACTAAATCTCTCTGAGACACACACTGCATCAACACAGAGGAGGATCAGTAATTTCAGAAGGTCAGAATTTCCCAAACACACACGCACACAAACATGCACAAGCCTTTAGGTCTGCTGTGGGATTTTCACTTGGCAGGACAATACTGAGCATCTTCAAAGTACTTTTGAAAAAACATGAAAGGAGCGAAAGTACAGTCTGATACACAGAGAAGTGTTTGTACCTTCTGCACCGATGGACACCAGTTTGACTCCTTTGCTGGCGATGAAGTCCAGCGCTTTGTTGACATTGTTGATCTTGTGCACTCTCATCTTGCCTCTTTCAGGTTTTGGTAATCTCTCCCCTGCACAAACACAGGGCAGATGACTTCTCACACTCTTTCCATCGCATCAGCATAAACACAAACTCCACTGCATTCTCCTCGGTAAACATTAGCTCAACATCTCTGCAACAACTTTGGAAAGTTGCAAATGACTTAATGAATGTTACACTGACCAGATCAGCCCCCAAAAAAAATAAAAAGCCAAGACAAAAGCACACGTTTGAAGCTCACTGACCTGAGATGACCTCTAGGAGCAGCATTAGTTTGAGTCCATCTCTGAAATCCTCCTCGATGTTCTCGATCTGCGTTCCCGCCTTCCGCAGGTGAGAGTTGCACCAGGCCGTGAAAGTCTAGAACAAACAGGAAATGATGTAAGGAAAAAAAGTGGAAACAAGGTCACAACCTGGGAAACAGGAAACGGGCTGCGTTCTGCTGCATGCAGGAATGCTCAAGATGTTTGCTCAGGAAGCCAGTTTGAAAATCAACATCTGATGCATTTCTAACGTAAACACAAGACCAAAGCCTGTATGAAAGCTGAAATATTGCATGTTTTGCAGACAAAAGGTGATAACTTTTATTGAAGTGACAAATTATACCAAAAAAAAAAAATCATAGTATTTGCACCTCTAAATCAGAGTGTTATTGTTAACTAGAGGAGAATTTTTTAAGAGGAGAATTTTAAAATTCTCCTCTTCATTTATAAATCCCTACAAAACAAAGCTCCTGTTTATTTATCTGAACTCCTTCACTCCTATACTCCATCCAGAAGCCTCCGTTCTTGTGATCAGGCTTTGTTGGTCGTTCCACGCGCTAGACTAAAGCGAAGAGGTGAGTGTGCTTTTGCGGTGGCAGGGCCACGACTTTGGAACACCCTGCCTTTAGAGATTAGGCTGGCCCCTTCCTTGTCTATTTTTAAGTCCCTGCTAAAAACTTTTTTATTTTCCTTAGTGTACTGATTACCGTGATATGTTAAACTTTTAAATAGGTGGTTTTATATTTTCCTCTGGTTTATTTTTATGTATGTGTGATATTCTTGCTCTTCTGTAAAGCACTTTGGTCAGCCTGGGGGCTGTTGGAAATGTGCTATACAAATAAAATTGAACTT
>RJVU01063374.1:446764-460997 GCA_003731715.1 Anabarilius grahami | reverse complement strand
TATCACATTCACAATTGTAAAATTTCCAAATATTACCCTGTTTTCTACAACCCTGAGAAAAACCCTGTCCCTACAATACACATTTTCTTCCTCTCTGTTATCTGTTCAGCTATTAGTGGAGAACACCATGACTTTATTTGATGTCTTTTTTTCTTGGTCTACTACTGTGGCATCATCCACTTCAGTTTCACCTGTTCTTAATGTCACGTGAAAGAAAAAAAAATTCTGGGTGAACATTTTCAGGTCTCTTCCTGTCGTAAGAGGACATGCCTTGACCAGAATAATCTGCAAAGTGGACCAGAAATTGCACCAATTGTCAAAAGTCTGGTTTTACAATACTAGCGAGGCACAGTCACAACAGATTATGACGCCCTCGGGGCAACAGCCCACCCGTTAAACAGCCACACAGACAGGGTTTATTGGAGGTGTATTCATCTGAGTGTGTCTTTTATGATGGGTAACATTACTATAAAATGTACCCCTTGCCCAACACTGTTTAAATGCCTGATAAAGATTTTACCGCAAGTGCTAAACACCCCCCAGGACACACCCAACCAAACAAAGGGTGTGGAATTAAAGGATCAAAACATCTGTGATACAAAAACGTATAGTTGAGATGGTAAAGTAGGTGAAGCCAGGCTCTAATCCTCTTAGAGGTCAGTCTTTTGTCTGAGCCGGCACACTTAAGAGCTTTTAGCGCTGCACAGGACATTACACACAAAGAGAACAGACAGTGAAAGTGTCTGGCCCATCTTATCATGGTGTGCTAACAACAAAAAATTTACAAGAACATGTAGTAAATAAGATAACTGAACAGGGCACGGAGAAGGTAGGGGCACAGCGAATCCCTACAAAATATGATAATTTTATATACACATAAAACCAAGAACAATACAAAACTAAGAATCTCATGAAAACCAGTTCAGGTAACATTTCAGCCTCCCCAAAAATTGCATAAAGAAAATGTAGCGAATTGTGTGACCATTACCATTTTTAACTTCATATGGGTATTTATTTACGAGGTGTCACTTCATGCATTTTTACTGATCGAATAGCCAAGTGTAATGGTGTGTGCACATGAAAAGCGGATTTAATTATTTGTGCGAGTAGACTACATACACAGTCAATGCAAAGACACGAATAGATGCCGGGCGATGCAAATAGATGCGAATTCATGCAGGATAATGCCAATAGATGAAGCCAATAGACGCAAATGTGCACCAGGCAATGAAAGTGACGCAAATTGGGTGACATACTCCTCAATGTGTTTTCCATGCAAGTTGAAAAATTTTCAGCTTGAGCGGAAAATTTGCATGACGTGTTAGCGCAAGTCAATCAGCAAAGAGCTTATTGACATGTCCGACAAAACTTCTTATTCATACAGAGACCAGACAAAAAAGGCGATAGCTTGGAGAAAAGTAAGCCAAGAAGTTGGACTACGTGCAAAGTTATGAAAATATGCATCTGTAACTGGATTCCAGGTATGAGTTTTACATTACTATGAACTGGTTAGCACTGGCATTAGCCAAAGTTATTACAACCTAGCATTCCCGTTGTTGTTGATGTGCGTGAAGACACTCGCCATCGCGAAATGCTGCATACAAGAATGCATGTAAGAAAAGATGCATGGGAGTCGGACGCTCTAACAAAGGGGGTTAAAACACTGCTGTCTCTACTAGTGTCAGTCCCTAGCGCGCCTCTTGGGATCAGGGGAGTGAGGTTTACATGCACAGCTCTTACCAGCCTACGTCCGTTACACTCACCCCCCTAAACCTCACTCCCATCCGGGTCACGGCACCAATTTAACCCCTCCTGTTTAAACCGCCCGCTCTAAGTGGGACTCAAACCCAGGTCCGCCGGCATGGGAGTCCGGTGCTCTAACAAGAGGGCTAAAGACCGCAGTCTCCAGTGTCAGTTGCTAGAGCACCTCTTGATACCAGGGGAGTGAGGTTTACACACAGCTCTTATAGGCCTACGTCCATTACACTCACCCCCCTAAACCTCACTCCCATCCGGGTCACGGCACCAATTTAACCCCTCCTGTTTAAACCGCCCGCTCTAAGTGGGACTCAAACCCAGGTCTGCCGCCATGGGAGGCAGGCACTCTAACAAGGAGGCTAAAGACCACAGTCTCTAGTGTCAGTCAATAGAGCACCTCTTGGGATCAGGGGAATGAGGTTTACATGTACAGCTCTTACTGCACTATGACAGTTACACCCACCCTCCTAAACCTCACTCCCATCCGGGTCACGGCACCACTGCAGCCCCACCAGTTCGAACCGCCCGCTCTAAGTGGGACTCGAACCCGGGAGCGCCGGCATGGGAGTCAGGTACTCTAACAAGGAGGCTAAAGACCACAGTCTCTAGTGTCAGTTGCTAGAGCCTCTTGGGATCAGGGATTTTTTTTTTATATATATATATTTTCTTTTATTTGCGTTAATGTTTTATGTCACGTAACTAAAATGATTATGTTTTTAATTTTAGGTAAAATCCGTGGGTCACAGATGTTTATCACAGATAATCACACAACTCCCCACTGACCAGATGACATCTAAATTCCCAAAGCATGACTGTCTGATTCAGCAGCAGGTTGGTAAAGTTACGATGCATACAGTCAGTGACAGGGAAAGAATGTCTCTGATTTCCGACAAATGTGCACTGGACAATGTGGATTGGATCAGTTCCTGATGTTTCCACTTCCACAGATTCTTGAGGGAATGCTGTGTGTGCTGAACACCAACTCTAACAACACCCGTTTACAGCTACTTTACATCACAGATGTGTAATTGCTGGCACAGCCTTTCTGAGTCGAACGGCAAAGACATTATAATTCATTTACATATGAACATCACCAAGATAACGAGGATATAAAACAGGAAGTAGATTGAACTTTATTAGTAGTCATGCATCTGAGCTAGAGCAGAGTTCCCACACTTTTTGACAAATGAATTCTCATGACTTGATTACTGGTAAAGTGATGATTTTAAAATCATTTATTTGACCCTACCAACCCTTGGAATTAACCCAACCCTACTGTCTACAAATGTCCTGCAATTTGAGTCTCCATGTTTTGTAAGGAATCAAGCTCCCTGAGGATGAAGACCGTGTTGTTTCTCTTGTTAGCTAACAACTCTCTATAGAAACATAACACATTCTGTAGAAATTTCCATTAGTTTTCCATGCCTGGAAACCAATGGTTTTTAATTAGTTTTTCTTTAACTTTCAAAGTGATCAACACAAGGGAATAGAGAACTAGAACTTCAGCTCACTTACAATAATAATAATAATAATAATAATACAAGACCTGTGAAAAATTGTTTCCAAAAGAAGAGCTGTTCCTTGAAAAATATGACTAATATCTCAAAATTAAGCAGACAAAATAGTGCCTGTATTTGGTGTACTGGGAAATGGTTATTCTGTTTACATTAAATAGCATGTCTGTGATCATAAAACATGTAGTCATTCAACATCTCAACAGATCTGATCTGACTCTAGCATCTTTAAGGCACCTGTTTTGATCGAAAAAGATATTTCCAAGAGCAAACACTATCACTACTGAAAGTATTTCTCTGGCTGGGCGTGACTGAAGTAGGTCAGGTGATGCAACACCCTCTGTGACCTCATAATGCCTCTTAGCGTGACTGCCTTTATCTTAGTCCACTCCCACTCAGTGTTTTCACTGGGACACACCTGAACCTGGTCCAAACACCCACTAGAACAATCCTAAATTGGATTACTGCACAGTAACCACAGTGCTTCAGTTTACGCTTCAATTTTCCCAGCATGCTCTGACTCATGGTCAAGCTTTTCATTCAGTGATTTAGTGGTCAAAGCTCCATTCTGGGAAAAGACACACTCAAGTCTGGGCTCTACCATCATTGTACACTACATAGTGCCAGATATCAACGCCTGCATCAGTCGTCCACTAGTTCTGACATCAAGACTTTCTGCACATTGACTTTACACAATGTGAAAAACACGGACGGAATAGTGGAATCCAGTCATAAAATGGAATTTACTGTATTGTCATGGAATTTGGCAAATTTTGGATGAATAGATCAAAAGTAGGGCTGTGCACTTAATCAAATTATGATATGGACTAGTGTCTGTGAATATTATACTGCTAATAGGCTACTGAAACAAAGTCTGAATGTTCTGTGTGAATGAATGAGGTGAATGGAACAAAAACACAGAAACTCAAAGGACTTCATGACAACCTGTCAAAATAAAACTTGAAGAAATTGTGACAGAAATATAATACTACTGTACAGCAGAATGTACCTCTCAAAGTAATATAATAATAATAATGAATTATTAAAACTTAAAAACAACATTTTAAAACAAACAGAATTTCTGTAAAAAATAAAACATTTCATAGCATTAATATTTCTATTATTGTAAATTATATCAAATATAAGTTGTTTAACTTTTTTAAAATTCTATTCAATAGACATGTTTTTTGATTATTAAAATTTAACTAAACCATTAAAGTGGAATCCGAAAAAAAAAAAACAGAATTTGGGAAAAATAAAATGGAATTTGAGGTTGAAAAATGTATTTCAAAAGGCCATAAAATTTTTATTTTTTTGTTAGGTTTTTTTTTAAAAATAAATTGTTGTTAAATTGTTTAAGTTTCATAATTTCAATTAATTAGACATGCTTTTTGATAACTAACATTTAACTGATCCATTTAATCAAAGTCCAGAAAAGAAAAAAAAAACAGAATCATTTGAACATGTGTGAACGCTGCCATCCGAACCCTGGTGCGCACCAAACAAGCGGACCGAGACTGCTGAAAAGATGGTACTCGGTCCGCTTCCAAACGAACTCTGGTGTGGTTCGAATGATATATGAACGCAACACGGACCAAAGACATGTAAACGAAACAAAAACAGGAAGACGAGACCCTAAAAAGGACAGAATCCAGAAATGTCGGTTTTTCTCGTCATAGTCGTGAGTTTGCCCATGACAGGCATCAGACGCGCGTCTCCACGCAGCAGATTGTTTGTGAGTGACGGATGGATTCCTGCCGCTGTTTTGACTCCTTTACGCATTTTATAAGCTCTTAACGAGTTCCCAGCTGGCCAAAATACCATCACATGCAGGCTACACACACACAACGAGCGCGTTTACCTCAGCACACAGCATTGTTTTGGATGTTCGTTAAGTTCCGTCTCAAAATAGCCAATTTGTCATAAAATCCGACCAATCACGTTGTGAATGTTTCCCTATGCCTTAAGGTTCGGTATCTTTTGGTTCGGGGATAAAATTGCCAATCTGAACGCTAATCGGACCAGGAATAAATGTTTTTTTTTTTCTTCTTTGGTCCGGAACAAATGAACCAAACGAACCGAACTACAAGTGTGAACGCACCCTTAAAGGTTTACTTTTTGAATTGAAACATGGATGAAAAATTGTGTGATGTAATATTCCTTAAAAATATTTCAATACATTTTATTATTAATACTTCTACTTTGAGAAGTAAATTCTACTGTATAATAGTAATACACTTGTCAATTTTAAAGCAAACCTTTATTTTGGCAGGTTGTAGTGAGGACCTTTGAGTTATGGCAACTCAGAGAGGACGCGTCCGTTTGACCTTTCAGAAAAATGCCATCGCCAATCATTAGATTAATTCCAGCTCAACTCCTCATATGTAACAGAGTTATAGTACATGGAAAAACACTTCGGGAAAACAACACACGGGCAGTGGGATTTGATTACGCACTTTTTTATCATCAACATGCATTTGCAAGTATAAACAATGAAGTATTCTAACAAATAATTAGAGCAGACGCATGCACTCAGGCTTAATTTTAACAGGAACTCACACGTATAGAGGTGAAGCTGATGCTTACACACTTCTGAGCTGCACATCTCATTATCTGACAAACATGGTGTGAAACGCTTATAGGGACAAAAATAAGTTAACTGCCTATTCAGTGATGCTCGAGAATAAACCGCAGCAGAGAAACTGACACGCTATAAATGCGTGTGAAATGTCAGAACTGACAAATACAATTACTACAACATTTAATGTCAAAGTCACTGAGGTGGACATCAAGTATTCTGCATTTCCTTCATGCACTGAATCTCAAGTCTACAGGATTCTTGAAAAAATAACTGCTGTAGTTTTGCAATCAGCTTCACTGATGCCACATTTGAAAAAGGTGTTTTTGTTTTGTTTTTTCAAAACCTCAGTGAACACACCTGCTGTAATCTACAACCCTGCTTTACTAAATATTACATCTGTTCCAAAGCCTGCCTTGCTGTATACTGCCAACATAGGCAACTTCCTTTTAAGCAATCTTAACTGAAACTGAACAGCATACACTAAGTTACTGATCTGAAACGCAAAACATAAATGCTCTTCAAAACTATAAAAACAGTTTAATATTAAGCTTACTACTAAGCTAACAATGCAATAGTCTAATAAGCCTAAAGTACACAGTATGCACAAATTGAGTGCTGCAGGGATGATGTATATTTGTAGGCCAAAAGCTTTTATTTGTCTTGAAAAAGGCGTTCACTAATAAGTGTCTAAATGGGATTACAGAGGTTGTTGGGGACGTTAAACACCATCACACCGAACAGGTAAACTCATCTACTCACTAGATGCTTTCACAGCCTCGTTGTGTTTATAATCATGCTCTAGAAAACTATTCTAACTCAGGGAAAATGTTTTTAAACAGACTGAAAGTTGTCGGAAACTGATGTTGAAGTCATACGGCCATGGTGTAGTGCCTTTCGACTTCTAATGATTGTATCTAAGCTTTAAAATTCATAAAAGTTGTGTTCACTTACCAGAATCAAACTTGTGTTCATCACAGAGTTTATTTTCCGCAGTAATGCAAAAGCCAATGGAAAAATCCTATTGGGTTTTTATCAAGGGAACCAGGTAGGGATGCACGATATATCGGCCAATATGTGTATCTTTAATGTTAATGTTATCATTTCTCAACTCAAACTCTATCCTGGATTAATTTTTCACTAAGTTTGTCAAAATGCATATTGGGAAACCATTCAGAACTGATAAAAAAACACAATCAATGAATCCACTCAAACTGACTCAAACTCATTGACCGGACATGACAGTGACCCTGAGGAAAGGCTACAAGACGCCGTCTGGCACACCAAATATAGCAATATGAAGAGGTGAAACAGACCATAAATAAATCACTGGCTGTCTCTTCTTTGGATCTTTTGGATCTAATGTATCTACAATTAAACATGCATTTCTTACCTATGAAACGTATTCAAACTGAAATGCATGACGAAAATGTGTTCAACATAATTGCAACTTGTGTTTACACATTAACTCGAATCCTCCCGCCATCTACCTTTAAAATGAATCATTAAAACTGGCCACCCTGGATCACATGATCATAAATGATAAAATTACTTCCTTGAAGTGACCATTGTTTGGATCCCATAATGCATTGCAATGAGTAAAGTAAAAAAAAAATATCAATATAAGATGTTGATAAATTTTGGATTCATGTGATACCAAAATGTAGCAACAAAAATGTTCACTCCAACTACAAATGGACTATTGTACCCAATATTTGTGTGTGCCCTATGTATTTTCACACTTATTAGACTACTTAATTGTTAACTTAGTTACATGACAATGCCAAACACTAAATCAATGTGGGTCAAAGTCTATTGTCGAAGCACTACACTAAAAAAAAAAAAAAAAATGGTGTAGGATTTACTTTGTAATTATTTACTAGCAATTTCTGAGTAAAAATTGTTTCAAAGAAATGGCACAAGTTGAATTAATTAAATGTGAAATTTTGAAGTTTAGAAAAACAGAGTATTTTCTTGTATAACGTACTCCAAGTCCAATAATCAAACTTTGAGAAGCAATTTAGTGTATTTGTATGACACTTATTTGAATGAGTTGCAACCTTTGTAGAGCGCTCCAAAATTAGTCACTTATGAAGGTTACCTTTTTATAGAGTGTTCCAAAAATAGTCACTTATGAGGTTACCCTTTCAGTTAACATGCTGCCTGAGAAGTCAACTGTCTATGTAGATCGTAGACACCACGGCAACTGACTAGGGTTTGGAACGGAGCCAATGAGTTGAACTTTTCAGAATCAATCCCACTGTTTTATAGAGGAACGAGGCCTCTGGATCAGTCTAGTTTAGTCTGCAGTCTAGTCGATATTCATTCTAGAACCATGTGATTCGATTACACTTGCTGCTGCAGCTCTGTAACACTTTAAACAGACATAATGATAGACAAAGATAGAGAGAGAGACCTTTACACAGAGCCAAACTCGCTACCAAATCCTCAGCACTCTTCAAACAACACCCTTACATTCAAGTCCTCATGACTCGAGGGTTTTTATTTGGTCTACCTATGTTATTGGTTTTCTGGAATCCTTATTTTGTTACCCCTAACGGTGCTATAAAGCAATAAGCCACTCGAGGCTGTGCATTACAGTGAATTTATTACTTGGAAGAGGTCTAAATCCTATACCCTAAAGTCCTTAAAGGGATAGTTCACCCAAAAACAGTCTCGAGTGGCTTATTATTTTGATTCCAACATCAATGTAATAAGAGACAACATTGTTGAAATAGAGTAAAAAAAAAAAAACTATGCTTACATAAAGTAATAAGCTCATTTACTGTTGGCAAGCAACATGACAACTTGGTGGCAGATTTGAATGTGGTTCATTCAATCAGAATTTAGAGTCATCTGTTTATAATATACAACAGACATCTCTGCTCATCACAAACATCTGGAAGTGTTTGATGGGGGTGCGGGAATAGAAAAGGCTACTGGAGACTGTTTAAAGGGGACGTTCAGTATTATGCCCCTTTTTACAAGATGCGAGTCTCTGGTGTCCCAGAATGTGTCTGTGAAGTTTCAGCTCAAAATACCCCACAAATCATTAATTATATAGCTTGTCAAATTTGCCCCTATTTGGGTGTGAGCAAAAACACGCCATTTTTGTGTGTGTGTCCCTTTAAATGCAAATGAGTTGCTGCTCCCGACTCCCTTTCCAGAAGAGGGCGGAGCTTTAACAGCTCACGCTTCAGTTGCTCAACAACAACAAAGGTGGAGAATCTCACGCAGCCAAAATGAGGATTGTCAGTAACGGTGTTCAGCCTTACATTGTTCAAACCGGAGTCGACACTGATGGAGAGACTCAGGAAGAAGTTACAACTTTTAGAATGAAACTGGACGTTTCTGAATAGTTAGTGGATAAATTTATGTAGTTGCTGTGGAGTTGATTCAACTCATCGACTAGCATGTGCCGTCATGTTAATCTTTGTGCAAATCCAGTGTTGAATTGACCCTCGTTTGTGAAGCAATCTGGCGTAAAATGACGGCATGACAACAACACTCTACTACAACAACTCTTCCTCTTCTCTAAAGCAGCCCAAAATGGCCTCACCCTCTTTGTTGTGTGTTCTCGGGGGCGGGGTTTATGTAAATTTTGGGGTTAGTGATGTCACCAACCCGGGAAGAAGCTCGCTGTAGTCCCTACCAGCCATTTGTTGTAGTCAATTTCTGTAAAAGAAAATATCTCCCTTTGCATTGAACTTTGAGCATCGTAACTTAACAGATGTTGTTTATGCTCAAACAGCAACATTACAAACTAACTAAAGTTAAAAATGTGAATTCATAATCAAGGACCCCTTTAATCTAGATAACATTTGCAAAGTCACAAGAACTTGAGAACTACAAAACCTGTTTTTGCTGCACAATTTGTGTTTCTGGTTTACAGACTTCTCTCTTATCAAACTCTACTGGATTTATATGTGCTTATCTACACAACAAGAACAAAGCCAGTTCAATCACAGCATCTTATTTGAATTCATATCTGCCAAAAAAAGCTGTTCAATGGAGACTGAAACACTTCAATGACCTTTTAGACATATTGGGTGGAGCAGAGAGGCAAGTCTTAGCCGGTCACAGGGCCTTTGGCATTTGTTGGGGAGTAGCCTAATTTCAAGTCTGTCACGGATAAGTGGATGACTTCGGGATAATTCCACACGCCTTGTTTCAGTCAAGGGAATAGGCAACGGCGCATGGAGACTGTAATGAAACTCAGTGTGGGGTTTTTATAAAGGATGCATTGGTTTGGTAATCACAAGTGAACTTCAGTCTGTGTGTAATATCCACATTAACACGCAATAAGAAATTCCAGAGCGAAGACGTCATTTTTTTACGACCAATGATGAATCAAGATTGAAGCGACATTCACTAAACGTCCAGTGCACAAACATGCAGACTGCTTACAGAGAATCATATTGTTCTTAAAAGGAGAAGTGTGAACTTTTTGCACCAAAAAGGCACTGCAAAGGTTTGGTTGAGCATATGCATTTAGGCCGTGTCTCCACCAAAGCGTTTTTTCCAGTGGCTAGCATACTTTTCCAATTTCAGTTTTCAATGGGAGCGACAGCAGGAGCGTAACGGGGTGCTGAGCATCTATTTCACGCTGAAGTGCTCTGCGTTTTTTTCCAGTCGCCAAGAGTTGAAGAATATTCAACTTTGTAAAATGCAGCGCTCATCACTGTCACTTTGCACCCAGCCGTCCAATCACAGTGGAGGAGGAGTGGGACAAATACAACACTACAAACTGACACATTCTGCTTGTACAATGTAAACAGATGACAACAAGCATAATAACGGAACAAAATCATTTAACACAAGAACCAGAACAAATACTTTACATTGTATTGACGTTTTTATACAGAAACAATACAGAAACAAACTATCTGTGAAATGAGATACTAGTAACATTTCCACAGATATTCAATCTGTATCATAGCAAACCATTTTCAGCTGGCTAAAAACGCTTTGGTGGACACACGGCCTGGTGGGATCTGATTGTCTAACCAATAACAGATAAGCAGAGTGTGAAACTTGTTTGATAACAGTAATTATTTTCACAATTCTGTTTAGTGCCACTAGTAGCACAGAAATTACACACATTATAATTGAGCCAATGATAATGATAATAATAATAATAATAACACCATAAAAATTAAGAGATGCACCGATCGACCGGCCAGGGATCGGATTTGGACAATTTCCCGGTCAGTCTCACGTCTTTCAGATTCCAAGCCGATCCGTTTTGTTACCAGCGGCAAATGCAATAAAGTCAGCTGTGCGTTCTCGCTCTCTTCTCTCCGACGGCAAAGTGACACACACCCACCTCCTCTCTCTCACTCGTCTTATTCGCTCTGGTTAAAATAGTGCTTGTATTGTGTATAATTTTAGTAATTCCCGCGGGTTTTGCATTCTCAGTCTCAAACAGCTTGTGAGTCACAAATACCAAAATGAGTGACTTACTGCTTATACGGTCAAATACACACAAAATTATATCAAAATGGCGAGTATTTAGTTAAAACAGTCAGTTTTGGAACGTTAAATATTTGAAAAAGAGAACGCACGTTGTGTAACAGTATATTGGGTCCGTGCATAAACTCTTAAAGTGACAGCAGCCTAATAAACCTGCTGCTGTCTGTCATGTTAATCAAAGAACAAAAGAGGCAAAGAAAACCACTTTCTGCTCATGACTGAATACGTTTTATAACTTTAATTGTAAGCATTTTAATTTTTTACAACAAAGACTATCCAGTGTTATTTTACATTTGATTATTTTAAATTTCTGTAGATTTCTTACCTGAATAAAAACCTTCAAAAAAAAAAAAAAAAGTTTCAAAACTCTTTATTCTATTGCATTTATCTGTGCTGTTGTCTGCAATTTGTTTATTTGTTCTTATTTTATTACCGAATTTTTACTTGTGTGTTTTATTTTTATGAAAATAAACTTTGCGTTGAAGAAAAGTAGATTTTTGATTGTATATGCTGTCAATTATAGTTCTTAGAAAGAAAATCGGAATCGTCAAAAATGGGTATCGTAATCAGTGCATCTCTAATAAAAATATATTCAGCAATTTAAGATTTTAAAACAATATGAAATTTTAGACACTGACGGTCAAGTTAAACTGCAAAGCAAATGACATTGCGAGATACAGTCTTCCATGCACTGTTCTTTTGTATCCTGCTCATTTTTGCAATAGTAGTAAATTAACTGGGTGTTTATGCATACTATGCATATTATGCATACTATATACAACTAGTAAGAGCAGTATGGTAGTATGCAATACCAAAAAAAAAATTATCATCAACCCCATCCTCCATCCTCCAACTACAAACCTGCTCTCTAAAACTCCGCCTTCCAAAAATATGTCAACCAACCAGATTGCTCCAAGGCAAAAAAAGTGTTTTTTTGCTCTTTATACTCTAGTACTGTTAAAGAGACAGATGTTCACTGATATGTGACAGGTTGACAGATATTTTACACATGATATATAGCAACAGACTTCGGTAATTTGGTGCAGCGTTTAAATTAATCTTGTTCACAGTAATCAAATTGTACTATACTGTATATACTGGACAGCCACTCTGTTTTCTAGATATCAGCCACTAAAATTTCTCCTCACAAGTGTAACAAAACAAGTACAAAAAGGGGGAGGGGCTCTCAAGAATTCAGCCAATCTCCTCCTCCACTCGAATTTCTCAAATAAATGCCCCATTTATGCCCCGTCACACCTCTGGGGTCTGAAGGCCAGTGACTGTGTCTGTATATATTTAATATATTTCTGTGTGTGTTTGCTTAGGGGGCTCCGGTGGGTTAATAATTGATTATTTTTCCCAATCAAACTTTGACCTTCCTTTCTCAAACTCTCTAAAAATCTGAAATCCTGTCTGTCACACACAAATCAGTCAAGCCTGTCTTTGCCCCAAAAGACACACACCCAAAAACGTCATTCAACCCCTGAGCATTCCTCAATATTCCTCACAATAATTCATGAGCAGAAAACCCTAGAACACACACTATCAATCTGATTTTACATGGGAAAAAAGAGTGAACTAAAAACGAAAACACGTCTCATGTTCATTTTTTCTTTTTAGCTTATCTATCCTCTCCAGAACAGCAGATAAACTCCAGAAACACCATTCAGCAGCTATTTTAAGGTCCTGTGCTGTGATATCTACAGCTACTGCCATTTTAAATCCGGATGTCTGGCTGTAACTAGGAGTCTAAATGTCGCTTTGAGAAAGAACAGAGCGGGGAAAAAAGCAGCAGTAGCGACTGAAACTTGCTCTAGTAAAACAGGTTCAGCCGTTACAATGTATCACTCACGCACACACGCGCGCGCGCACGACTGGAACATTGTAACACCGTAACATTCGAAACCCGCGAAACATTGTAACATTCGAAGCGCGCTGCTGTTCTAAAGCCGTCTAGTGATAATAAGACACATAATGCGTGACTAAAACGTGTTATACGCACAAATATCTGGTCCCGTGCTCAAAATACAGGCCCCTGCGGCGGCCCCCGAGCTTTCCCGAAGCCGTCAGAACCTCTTACCTTCCTCTGCTGTTTCTCCCAGGCCGGGTCCAGCAATAGGTCCCGGTCCCAGTCGTTCTCCTGCTCCATGTATGTCTGCTGCTGCCCGCCGGACGAAAAATGTGTTTGATTATTGGCAGCGTGATAATCTACCATGTCAAACAACCTGAGGGCACCTTACTGACTCTTCCTAGCCGAAAACGAGAAGAAATCAGACTGCAGTAGTCGCTCTCGAAGCCTTTGTTGGTCGGTATGAAGTATCCGCTGCGTGGACTGACAGTATCCCCGCCGAAAGTGCGTTCCTCCACCCTTCTGGCAAAAAATGGAGTAGGACAGACGCGCCGCTCCCACTGAGGAGGAGATAGTAGGCCCGGGAAACTCATGAATATTTAAAAGACCAGTTTACTTATTCAGAAGATATTCGATCTTAGCTCTACCCACGAACTGGGTGGGCTTCTGCGATTGGATAATATCGTAGGGGTAGTATTTTATTTTTTTTTTAGAAAATGTGAATTTGTGCATGTTATATTAAAATATTCACAGTCGAGTTCAAACCTGAACTCTAATAAGGTTTTCTGAAATGATTTTGAAAAATGCCCTTGTGAACTGCACTGTGTATTTTTGTTTTTGTTTAAATTATATGATTTATATATATACATATTTTAATATTTTGAATTTTAATTATATTTTAATTATATATATAATTATATATGTAATTTATTAATATTTTATATACATATATAATGTGTGTATATGTATATATATAGATATAATTATATTTCAATATTTTAAATATTAATCATATTTTAATTTTATTGCTATATATATATATATATATACATATATAATATC
>RJVU01063374.1:416740-445755 GCA_003731715.1 Anabarilius grahami | reverse complement strand
GTATTTTAATGTAAAATATTACTTACATTATATAAATATATTTTATATGTGTATATAATTATATTTAATGTTAAATATATTTAAATATAATCTAAAGTAAAGGGCTTAGAAAACGTAAATTTAAAGACATTTATTTTTGGCTCGTACATCAGTGTAACCGGTATCTTCTAACTTTACACACTCACACAGACAGAAAGAGTGAATCTATTATTCATACACTTTCCACGAAACACTCACTAGCCGGTTGTGTTGTTTTTCCAACCTTCATTTAAATTCCACTGTTTACAGTTCTTATAACACATTGTTTGAGGAAAAAAACCACATGAACGTGTGATGACTTGAATTTATTGTGGTTGAACTGGTCTGGTTCTCTGCCAGCTATAAGCTGCTTAAACCTAACATTAAAATTTCATGGTGTCTGTCAAAAGGGACATGAAGTGGGTCAACATCAGACAGATGAGCGCAGCGACAATACGCTGTTGTTTACATTGTTTATAATACCCAAATCCCAAGTATTAAACTCATCAAACTCATGCAGACCCCTCAATGATTGATATTGATCTTAATTTATTGGTAATCTCTTCTATTATCTGTAATAGCCAAACACAAATCAGACGCTTATTTGAATCGTTTAATGTTTTGCAATTCAAAGCAGCAGCAGCAGCATGTTAAAATCATAGCTGGGACATTTTACAGACCCAAAGCTTATGTAAGATTCCTGAACTGATCCGATCCACACATATTTCATTATCTGGCATATTTCCCAGGCGTGTATGCTCTCAAAAGTTACCACTGTAATAAATATTAACAGAACATGTCTCAAGAGAAAGAGAAACAACACATTCATTCAAAGATCACAATTATTCATATGAGCTATACATTTGGTTTAATTTAAAGTCACCATGAAATCAAAATTGACAATTCTTACTTTTTATGGAATATTGCAGTATTTATTATAAATGATTTATCCGCACAAAGCATTATTTTTTTATTAATGTGCCTCATAATCTTTAATGAAAATAACTTCCCCTCTCTCTTGCAGCGACTTCTCTTCTCTGATGATGTTTACTGGTGTGAGGGCGGGGCAACCTGTCAATCACATGAGATCCACCGATAGCAAACCACAACTATCCAATCAGTTTCCCACGGACAAAATCAAGCCCCGCCCTGTATTTGTTCTTGTTCGAGAAGCCGTTTCACTTGGATTTCATACCAACTTTAAAGCAACAAGATCTGATCAATATCTCAGTGTTATCAAACGATTAATCGCAATTAATCGAGATCCAAAATAAAAGTTTGTGTTTACATAATATATGCATGTGTGCTGTGTATATTAATTATGTATATATCTAAATACACACGCATATATTATGTAAACACAAACTTTTATTTTGGATCTCGATTAATCGTTTGACAGCACTATTTATTATTTGTATAGTTATTTATAAATGTATTAAATTGTCTTAAATTATTTATTATTAAGCTGTAAAATATTATTAAATGTAATAAATTATTAAATAATACATTATTATATATTATTATTAATTATGATTATATTTGTATTAAATAATAATAAAATAATAACATTTATAAAATTATATTTTTATTTTATTTTTATTATATTATTACTAAAAACAATTACACCAATTTTCGTTGAAAAAAATTTATTAAACAAATTCATTTAGTGACATCTGTCCACTAGAAGCAGTGAAATAAGGCTAATAGTTGCTCTCTATAGGTGCTGTGCAGCAATATATACAGTAGTTTTGCATTAAATCTGTTACTGTATTGACCAGTCCTGCAGCGATCCAATATAAAGACCAGATGTATGTTGTTTCCTGCAGCTGGTCTGGAATCAGTTGTACATGGTCATGTGCAGAAACTAAAAATCAAGAGAAAGAGGGAAAGAAAAAAAACACATAAATATTCATTTGGCACACAGAAAATGAATCACATTTTTCACTACATTATAAATTCATCTCTGACTTACGTAATAACTGTCAGTCATGTTGCAGAAAGATGGTTAAGCAGAAAAAAGAAGCTTGGATCAGACAGGTTGCAGATCAAAGAGGTTCAGAGGATGAAATATTGAATGTGTGTGTGAAGAGGACTTAACGCTCTCATGTGTTTCATGTTTATACCTGTCTGCAGTTCACTGAAATCATTCCCATCCCCGTCACATCAAACGACTGAAACTTGCCTGAAAACAAACACAACCACACACATAAACAACTGTGACTCGAAAAAGCAGTGGACACTTTTAAGTGTGGCTTAATAATAATCAATTGGAGACAAATACTTTTATTTAAACATGAAATTGGGAAAAACTGAATAGTATTTTCTTGTGCATATTCCGATATCTTAATACTGTCATGAGTTGGGTTTGATATTCTCCGTTTCCTTTTTCTCCTATCATTATTTCTACTTTGACTCAGCTGTTTGCCATTGCAATCAGCGCTCGCGCTGATCATTTCCACACCTGTTTCTTCTCTACTCTAATTTTCTTTGCTATTTCTCTCTGCTGTTTTCTCCCCTCTTTGCCAGATTATTATACGTGTTTTCTTACGTGTTACTTGGCTCTTCATGCAAACAAATCTCCTTCTAATGTTTGTTGTTTTTTTGGTCTTAGTCTCAAGTCTTATCTGTTTGGCACCGCCGTGTACGTCATACTTGTTCTCTGCCCAGTCTCCCTGCTGCCTGAAAACGTTGGATCACGTGCCACCTGCAGTAAAATCACTCAATTCACTACTTCGTTCGCTCGATCTGTTTCATCGCGCACACGATTTACTACTTCGTTCCCTGGATTTGCTTAATCGCGCGCACGATTTACTACTTCGTTCCCTGGATTTGCTCAATCGTGCTCATGATTTTCCCTCGATTTGCTCAATCGTGCGCAAGATTTACTACTTCGTTCCCTCGATTTGCTTAATCGCATGCATGATTTACTACTTCGTTCCCTCGATTTGCTAAATCGTGCGCACGATTTACTACTTCATTCCCTCGATTTGCTTAATCGCATGCATGATTTACTACTTCGTTCCCTCGATTTGCTAAATCGTGCGCACGATTTACTACTTCGTTCGCTTGATTTGCTGAATCGCGCGCACGATTTACTACATTCCCTCGATTTGCTTAATCGCATGCATGATTTACTACTTCGTTCCCTCGATTTGCTAAATCGTGCGCACGATTTACTACTTCATTCCCTCGATTTGCTTAATCGCATGCATGATTTACTACTTCGTTCCCTCTATTTGCTTAATCGCGCACACGATTTACTAACTCGTTCCCTCGATTTGTTTAATCGCACGCATGATTTAGTAATTCATTCCTTCAATTTGCTCAATTGCGTGCACGATTTACTACTTCGTTCCCTCAATTTGTTTAATCACGCGCACAATTTACTACTTCGTTCCCTCGATTTGCTCAATCGTGTGCACGATTTACTATTTCGTTCCCTCAATTTGCTCAATCGTGCTCATGATTTTCCCTCGATTTGCTCAATCGTGCGCAAGATTTACTACTTCATTCCCTCGATTTGCTTAATCGCATGCATGATTTACTACTTCGTTCCCTCGATTTGCTCAATCGTGCGCACGATTTACTACTTCGTTCCCTCGATTTGTTTAATCGTGTGCACGATTTACTATTTCGTTCCCACGATTTACTATTTCGTTCCCTCGATTTGCTCAATCGTGCTCATGATTTTCCCTCGATTTGCTCAATCGTGCGCAAGATTTACTACTTCGTTCCCTCGATTTGCTTAATCGCATGCATGATTTACTACTTCGTTCCCTCGATTTGTTTAATCGTGTGCACGATTTACTATTTCGTTCCCTCGATTTGCTCAATCGTGCGCACGATTTACTACTTCGTTCCCTCAATTTGTTTAATCACGCGCACGATTTACTACTTCGTTCCCTCGATTTGTTTAATCGTGTGCACGATTTACTAACTCATTCCCTCGATTTGTTTAATCGCGCACAATTTACTACTTCGTTCCCTCGATTTGTTTAATCACGCGCACGATTTACTACTTCGTTCCCTCGATTTGTTTAATCACGCACACGATTTACTACTTCGTTCCCTCGATTTGCTCAATCGTGCTCATGATTTTCCCTCGATTTGCTCAATCGTGCGCACGATTTACTACTTCGTTCCCTCGATTTGTTTAATCGCGCACACAATTTCAGTTTTCTCGATTTATAAATCGTGCTCATGATTTAGCAAATTAGTAGAACAAATTTAGCCTACTATTGTTTTCCTGCATGTCATGTGAGGGCCACCGTATCTTAGTTTTATGTACATTGAAAAATGTTTTTTTCAGTGTACATTTAAAAGGAACAGTTATACCTGTCTTTTTTTTTTTCATGTAATGACCAAAAAAACTGAATATTATTGAAAAAAGTTCCATTTGTGTTCCATGTAAGAAAGAAACTCATATACATTTGGAACATGGTGAAATGCATTTTTAGGTGAACTATCTCTTGTGTGTCCAAACTCTATTTGTGCCTCTTTGCATTAACTGTTACAGTAATTTGACTTTGATTTGTGTGTTCAAACTTCAGTCCTCTTACGCATCATGCTGTCCAGTTTCATGAGCAGGAAGAGGAATCCCGGGAAGCTGACGGTCATATCTGGCTCCGTGTAGCGCAGGCCGATGAGCTGCAGTATGAATTCATCCACCTGTATGCCTAGACCAGAGCAGACGAGCACAGATCAACAGATCAGCCCACACACTCCTCCCTCAACATTCCTCTCAGCACAGCAGATGAATGAACAGGTTTCTCCTCTGAAAGCTGGGTGTGTTAGAACCTGACGTGTGTGGGAGAACATTTCTCTAGTGTCCGAGTAATAGAATACTTGCCTGTGTGTGAAAATGTGTTCGTTCTCATTAAACGAACTGTTGCGTCAATGACTGCATTTGCATATATAAGGGGTGTGTGTGTGCATGCTCATACTTGCATTTATATGTGTGTGTGAGTAAGTGTGTGTCATAGGTTTCACCTGCTGCTGACAGAGCGGGGGAGATTTCTTGATAATCCAGCGACTGGTTCTTGTTTTTGTCAAACGTCATAAAAATAACCTACAAAAGCACATACAGGAGGGTTAATAATCACAAAATCCAGCCTTTATTTGATCTAAAATGAATATTAATCCATTCCTTGAAGCAATAGAGTGCAACATTTGGGTTACGGAAGTAAAAAATCCATTCATTTTCTCCAAAGGGAAACTTTTGGGAAAATTTTTAACGATAACTTATAAACCTTTAAAGACAGACCTACTGTGAGCTACGAGGTTGCAGCTCATATTATTTCAACTTAGTTTTAAAATAATTATGTTTAACAGCAGAATTTGTGGTGAAAAACTACATTACCCATGATTCTCTAAAGAAAATTCCACCAGAGATTCGAAACAAGCAAAAATGCACCAAAAGATCTAGTTATTTGTGCTATATATATGCATATTTTGCAATAAACTTAAAATATATTGTTTTTATATATATAAAATCAACATTTGTAAATAAGTAGTTTTGTATTTATTCATCATTTTTAACTCGATTATTCTGATCGTAGTGCTTCATGGGATTGTAGTTCTCTCCCTCACTAAAGCCATTAAGTACACAGTCTTGTACCTTTTTGTCAGATTTTCAATTAATTTTTTGCTTCAAATCAAAGTTTATACTGTATTTATTCACCTCGTAGCTGGTTGACTTGGTTCATGGCTTGTTATAACGCTTTAACGAAGATGTTTTTGAAATCCCTATGGGAGAAATTAATGCGAAAAATACTTCCGGAACCAGCGCCGCTGAAAAAGTGCACAGATGCACTCAATAGTTCATCCAAAATCAGGGTAAATGATAAAAGAATTGTCATTTTTAAGTTAAATATTTTTTAGAATGTTCTTACAATGATGTAATTTGTCATGCATACATACAAATAAACAGGCAACTATCCTCACCGTCCACTTCCTGAGTTTTTCCCACAATGCCTGGAACTCTGTCAAGTCCAGTCGGCCCATTCCTTGGCTCTGATTGGTGCAGTTAAGGTGACATTCCGATCTCCACCCAATCTTATACATTCTTTTGAATTGCACCATAAAATACCTGACACACCCAGACGCACCCGAGACGACTGAGATAAGACATGGACAATGCTGAGAATTGAGCACTAGCATTTATATACTGCATACTATTCTTAGAAATAGAATGTGAAACAAACTGTTGTATTCTACACAATCAGTCAAAAGTTTGGAATAATTCTGATTTTTGAATGTTTTTTAAAAAAAGAAGTCTTACTGAGGCTGCATTTATTTGATAAAAAATACAGTAAAACAGTAATATTGTGAAATATTCTTACACCTAAAGTAAGTGTTTTCCATTTGAATGTTTAAAATTTTTTTAATTTTCAGCATCATCACCCCAGTTTTCAGTGTCACATGATCCTTCAGAAATCATTCTAATATGATGATTTGCTGCTCAAGAAGCATTTCTGATTAGTTTTACTGTTGAAAACAGTTGTGCTGCTTCATATTTTTTGTGATAAACTACAATTCAAAGGTTTGAGGTAACTTTTTAACTTTTGGTAGTCCAACAGAGATGTTAGCAACCAAAGTTCATAATATAGCCGGAATATTCATCACACATGGTAGTTCCACACTATGTATTGCATTTTATGTAATCTACGTCATCTACATTCTGTACAAAGTATTCATACTACATACAGAAGAATTTGTAAGCATAGTATGCAAGTATGAGTCGCACTTAAAGCGATAGTTGACCCAAAAATGAAAATTCTGTCATCATTTACTCACTCTCAAGTTGTTCCAAACCTGTATGAATTTCTTTCTTCTGTTGAACATAAAAGAAGATATTTTGAAGAATGTCGGTAACCAAACAGTTGATGGACCCCGTTGACTTCCATAGTATTTTTTTCCATCCCATACTATAGAAGTCAATGGGGCCGATAATGAGGTCATTAATTTCTGGGTGAACTATCCCTTTAATGTCATTTGAATTCAATGTTTAAACAATTTTTTGTAGTTTACAGTGTCTAATGTTATTCTGTGTCAATGTGCAATTAGGAAGGCCAAGGTTATTATTAAATAAACCTGTTAAAAACATTTCTGTTAATTAAAATAAAGCTGAAATAAAATAAAATATAAATATTAGTTGAAACAACTTAAACTAAACAAATTTTAGAAATGCTGCCTTGGCAATAAACTGAAATAAGTTTAAGTTAGAGCACTAAAATTATTGACTGGAAATAAATAAAAACTAAAACTGAAATAAAAAACAAACAAACAATTAAACTGAAATAGCAATATTAAAAAAAATGACAAAAGAACATAATGAAATGACTAAAAATTAAACAAAAATTAACATAATAACTACACTCTAAAAAATACTCTGTTGAAAACAACCCAAGTTGGGTTAAAAATGTTGTAAAAATGTTGTGTTAAGCCAGCGGTTGGGTTAAATGTTTGCCCAGCCTGCTGGGTAGTTTTATTTACCCCACCTATTGTTTAAAAATGACTGTATTGCTTGCTTAAAATGAACCCAAAATAGGATGGAAATGAACATTTATTAATAAATATATTGATTAATAATTAAACAATGAACATTATTAAATTGCTTATTAATAAATGTTCACCTTTTGATTATTACTGTTGCCTCTAGTAATTATGTGTCTGATTTTGGGTTCATTTTAATCCAGCCACATAGTAATTTTTAAACAATAGTTGGGCTAAATAAAACTACCCAGCACGTTGGGCAAACATTTAACCCAACCGCTGGGTTTGTCCATATTTAACCCAACTTGGGTTGTTTTTAACCCAGCATTTTTTAGAGTGTAAAAATATAAAAATAAAAGCTAATTCAAAATATTAATAATAAAACTAAACTAACATTATATCGTAGCCGTCTAAGTGCACTAGATATTCAGGATACATCCATGAGCACCACAAAGCTCTTGCAGTGCTCCAAACTCAGCTTCTTCTCACTGCCTGCAAAGACTGACCGGACAGAAAACAAGAAACAACATCAGCAAACTCACTTCCTCACTGCGTAACTCATCACTTCCCGAATGCTTTTCAACTCCGCTTGCAGAACGAATAAAAAGAATTGCATTATAATGGCATTAGAGAGGAACAGTAAACAGGACTTCTCCTGCAATGCGTGTTTTGCATTGAAATGCAAATGGAGAAAAAAAAGAAGTAGTAAACAGTTGAAAAGCACCATTTGAATAAACATTTTCTCACCTCCCTTTGCAATGGTTTCAGTCAGCAGGTTATACAGATCCAGTGGCCTACAGTAAGACCCCTACAGACAACACATATGAACATACTGTACATATGCGTATGATACTAGAGCTACACATTAGCTGCAGCACTTACATACATGCACAAACTCAAGAGCCTTAAAGCCCAAAGTATACTTCACTTTTTATGCGTACGCGAGTGTCAGCGTACAGTGCGCGTGACGTGAATTTCGTCATCAAAAAAAGTATGTGTGTACTGTACGCGCACAGCCGGATTTTTGTAACCGCATACTCTAAAAAATTACTGAAAAAAACTAAACAAATTTACACCATTTTCCATTGAAACAGTCATATATCATAAAAACATATGGTCGTTTTAAGAAAAGAGGCCTATGCTTTCTTGAAAACGACAAATAATATTACCCAGAATGCATTGTTTTTTTTACAGTATATTACTTCTAATATTACTTACAACGCATTCTGTATAATACATTGCATTCTGGGTAATATTATTTGATATTTTAGAGAAAGTAGCCTGTAGGCCTCTTTTCTTAAAATGACAAATATTACCCAGATTTGTATTGTTTTTATGGTATATTACTGTTTCAATGACGGTATTTTACTGTGTACATTTTTTTACAGCTATTATTAGTATAATTTTTTTACAGTAATTAGTTTATCCACAGCATGGCAACTGTGCCCTGGGGGCGTCGATTCACAAGGTAGTCGAAGAAAAACTGCAAAAACAGAACAGACCGGTGCGGTGTCAAGAAAATCGGGTCCTCCCTCGAAATCAGGTCTCCCCAAACTGTCAGTTAATGATTATCCTAAATATACACAAATTATATTAATTTAAAATATGCATAGCTTACTATATAATGCAAACAAAAACACATTAGTGCATAATAAAACCAATTGAAAGTGATTTCTTACACTTAATAAATAGCCTAATAATAATAGCCTATTAAATGAATAATTGAACATCATTCATTTGTTTTATTTATAACTTAAATATTTGGACATTTAACACTTAATGTAACACATAATTACATTAAAGATGGTTGAGAATATATGTAGGGTAAGTGGAAATGTGTGTATAAACTAAGCAATCAGGCTATATCTGTACGCTATGCTAATACATTAACTAATACAGATATAAATGGTCATTATAACGTAGTTGAAACAGTATTTATAATAACATGATTTTGTAGGAATTGTAATCAGGCGCTAAATCTATTAAAAGCAATTTGATCCAATGGGATCGCTTGGGGTCCTAAAGGAGACTCGGTTTTGCCCAATTCGTCACTACAACGGAACGCATGCAAGCTACAGCCACAATGGAGGCCTATATAGACAAGAGATTCAGGACAGTACTACTTTCCAAGGCTGTGCGTTCGACTGCGCAAAACCGAAGTGTACTTTGGGCTTAACAGGTTTTTACCTTGACACAGTGTTTCAAGAAGAGATCTTTGGCTTCATTTATGGACGGCAGACCTGCGAGACGTGGAGACATCGGCTGCACACATAGACGCATAAGTAAATAATAAAAAATGAGCAATTAAATGAATCCAGTGATAATAAATGTTCAAAGCAGTGAAACTATAAACGTCTCTGTTATACCGCTACAGGTGAGATTGCATCTGTTCCAGGTCTCTCAGCAGCTCTGTAAACACACACACACGCACATTTATATGTTTAGGAATACTGTAAAAATATTTAAAGTTTATTATTGGAGTATGTTTTAACAAGAAAACACTATTTCAGTCTTTCTACTTCAAGTTCACATTTAATTCAATGTGTTACTTGCTGTTTCTTTGTAAGTGTTTGTGAAGTTTACTAGCTGCTGTGAATCAAGATATTAAAGAGCTCTCGTTTGTGATTCTCTTGAATATGGCTGAGCATCGCTTACATGGTGTTGTTTCCTTTCTCAGTCAGGACTCTCAGGAGGAATTCTCCTGCCTGATTGGTCTCCTCAGTGGTGGGAATGATGATGTAATGACCTGGTGCCAGGCGACCGCGCAACACAAGCTCCCGCCGCGGGACGTATCCAAGTTCTTTAATGGAGCTGAGTGCCGGACTGAGCAGAGACAAGTCCCGAGAGGAGAGGAAATCATGCTCGGATCGCGCCTGATCACACACAAACACCAGAGTTTAGTTCAGAAAGACACTGATATACTCATCATATCATGTCAGAATGAGCTCACAAACTCTAATTTCCTTTTTATATATTCACTACCCAAAAAAAAAAAAAAGAGTTTGGAATAATTATTTTATCAAAAATACAGTAAAAACTGTGAAATATTATTAAAAGTGTTTTCTATGTGAACATATTATAAAATGCACAATATATGTGATCAAAGCTGAATTTTCAGCATCATTACTCCAGTCTTCAGTGTCACATGATTAGAATGATTTCTGAAGGATCATGTGACACTGAAGACTGGAGTAATGATGCTGAAAACTCAGCTTTGATCACAGGAATAAATTACATTTTAACAAATATTCACATAGAAAACAGCTATTTTATATTGTAATAATATTTCACTGTATTTTCTGTATTTTTGATCAAATAAATGCAGCCTTGATGAGCAGAAGATACTTTTTTCTAAAACATTAAAAATATGTAATTATTCCAAACCTTTTCATTAGTAGTGCAATATGTATTATACAATCTATAAGTGACTAGTTCTTCCTTCTAAATTCTCCCATTGGAAATAAAAACAGACAGAATTGAGTATAGAGTATAAAATAGAAAAGAGTATAGATTGATAGCATTAATCAGTGTTTTTGTAACTAAATCATAAACTATTAAAAATATTTTTATTGGAAATAATGCTGAAATAAAATAAAATGTTAATATTAGACAAAAACGTAAACTTAAAAAACTCAAACAAAAATGAGAAATAACTGAAATAAAATAAGTGGAAGTATTAAATTTACTCCAACTAAAACTGAAATAAAAATAAATTAAAGCTGAATAGAAATATTTAAAAACAAAAACTAATAAAAAGAAAAAACACATTACAAAATTACTAAAATTTAAACTAAAATTATAAAATAAACTGAAAATAAATAAAAATAAATTAAATTAAATTAAAGCTAAAAAAATATTTAAAAACAAAAACTAATAACAACAAAAAACACATTACAAAATTACTCAAATTTAAACTAAAATTATATAATAAACTGAAAATAAATAAAATTAAAGCTAAATAGAAATATTCTAAAACAAAAACTAATAACAAGAAAAAAACACATTACAAAATTACCAAAATTTAAACTAAAATTATAAAATAAACTGAAAATAAATATAAATTAAATTAAAGCTAAATATAAATATTTAAAAACAAAAACTAATAAAAAGAAAAAAACATTACAAAATTACTCAAATCTAAACTAAAATTATAAAATAAACTGAAAATATAAATTAAAAGCTAATTAGCTAAAGTATTAATAAATAATACTAAAATAACACTGCAGCTCAGAAATGTTTGAATTCATATTGAGATCTCTGACTTTTAATTGCAGCCAGGAATAAATGGCATTTTAACATATATTCAAATAGAAAACAGCTATTTTATATTGTAATAATATTTCACAGTTTTTTCTGTATTTTTGATCAAATAAATGCAGTCTTGATGAGCAGAAGAGACTTTTTTCTAAAACATTAAAAATATGTAATTATTCCAAACCTTTTGATCAGTAGTGCAATATGTAATATACAATCTATAAGTGACTAGATCTTCCTTCTAAGCGTTTATTGCAGTCTGTGAACCTCTAAACATCCGTTTCCCGGTGGACTGATGTAAAGCCGTGCACCGTGACTCACGGAAATGGCATAAAGCCAACCAATGAGATTTCAGCTTGCTTGTCCGACAATACACACCTCAAACACATTTGTGAAACGGGTTACCTTGTATATGTGCAGCCCGACGGGGAACAACATTCCTCTCTGACGAGTGTGTTTCTGCATGAGTGCCAACAGGAATGAGCACGTTAGTTCAGGGTCACTGGGGTCGTCGTCCACCTCCAACAGGGTCAGATTGAACTGAGGCGGCCCTACACACACACACACACACACATTTGTTTCACTACATTAGGCCGGTCCTCACTTTCTAAGATCACGTTAGAGACCTGTTTGAGGGTCAAGACTTGGTTTTAGGGATTATAATTAGGATAGTTCATCCAAAAATGAAAATTATTCCATGATAATTAAAGCCATCCTAGGTGTATATGTTTATCTTCTTTCAGACAAACACAATCAGAGATATATTTAAAAATTGATTTAAAAAAAGCTTTATAATGGTTGTGAATGGGGGGGCCAGATTTTGAAGACAAAAATAAAGCCATAATAAAAGTAATCCATACGGCTTCAGAGGGTTAATAAAGGTCGTGTAAGAAAAATATCCATATTTATAACTTCATAAAGTAAAATATCTAGCTTTTGGCAGATGACCGTACGCATCTATTTGTGGCAGAAGAGTAACCTCTGACCTGACACATTACGTCTTGATGAACACGGAGGCGCAGAGGATAGAGCAAAACAAAACACCGGTCACGAATTAGAAGTCTAAAATGATCGACTTGCATGGTATGCGTACAGTCGTCTGCCGGAAGCTAGTTATTTGAAATAAAGTTATAAATATGGATATGTTTCTTACAAAAATGCATTGCTTCACTTCAGAAGGCCTTTATTAACCCACTGGAGTCGTATGGATTATTTTTATTATGGATGGATGCAATGGCCCTTAACCACACCATGATAAAGCTGGAAAGAGCCAGGATATTTTTAAATATATCTCAGATTGTGTTCATCTAAAAGAAGATAGTCATATACACCTAGGATGGCTTGAGGGTGAGTAAATCATGGGATAATTTTCATTTTTGAGTGAACTATCCCTTTAAGGGTAGGTTTAGGGTAAGGGTTTGGGTTAGGCTCTTAGTTGTGATGGGTAGGGTTAGGGTAAGGGTTTGGGTTAGGCTTTTAGTTGTGATGGGTAGGTTTAGGGTAAGGGTTTGGGTTAGGCTTTTAGTTGTGATGGGTAGGTTTAGGGTAAGGGTTTGGGTCAGGCTCTTAGTTGTGATGGGTAGGTTTAGGGTAAGGGTTTGGGTAAGGCTTTTAGTTGTGATGGGTAGGGTTAGGGTAAGGGTTTGGGTAAGGCTTTTAGTTGTGATGGGTAGGGTTAGGGTAAGGGTTTGGGTTAGGCTTTTAGTTGTGATGGGTAGGGTTAGGGTTAGGCTTTTAGTTGTGATGGGTAGGGTTAGGGTAAGGGTTTGGGTTAGGCTTTTAGTTGTGATGGGTAGGGTTAGGGTAAGGGTTTGGGTTAGGCTCTTAGTTGTGATGGGTAGGGTTAGGGTAAGGGTTTGGGTTAGGTTTTTAGTTGTGATGGGTAGGTTTAGGGTAAGGGTTTGGGTTAGGCTCTTAGTTGTGATGGGTAGGTTTAGGGTAAGGGTTTGGGTTAGGCTCTTAGTTGTGATGGGTAGGTTTAGGGTAAGGGTTTGGGTTAGGCTCTTAGTTGTGATGGGTAGGGTTAGGCGCTGGATATTGCACTGAATGTCCTCACAAAGATAGATGTACAAGAATAAACATGGATGCTCATGTACCTTGCAGAGGCATCCACTGTCCATTATGTGATGTACATTTCCAAGGCTTTTTGACTCCGCCTTCACTCAGCGTGTCTTCACTCAGATGACAAACCTCCATTATCTCAAAATTCTGCCGGAAGTCTGCCAGAGACATCCTAATGGGAAGAGAAAAGATGATGAGGCTGAGAAAACATATCAGAAACGTGAATCAAAGAAGTGCCTGAATATGAATCGGCCAAACAGTAAAGAGAGGAAACTGGCTCACCAGAATTCCCCATCATCCTGCTGGATTCTCTGCACACGCCTCTGTTCTTCAGCGCTCACCATATTCCACTCTATGCTGAACACAATAAATACACAAACACACATATAAACATCTTCACTGACACTTTTGTAATGCATTCTTGCTGAATAAAAGTATTAATTTCTTTCTTTCTATATATATATATATATATATATATATATATATACACACAGTGTTTCATACCCTTTTTTGTCACTCCATGGCCCCTCCCACTCAGTTTTGCCCCACGGGTTCCTGATCCGCACCAGCTCAACTGGACCGATCGTACTCTTGATCTGAAACACACAAACCAAACTCAGTGTGAACATCTGTGATGTTTGCAGGATGTGCTTGATTTCTCTTCCAGGTGTATTCTGACCTCATGGCCATTAGAGGGCGCTGCACACACACAAAAAACACTTTAATTATTTAGACACTCAAATGACCTATGAGGAAATATTGGCATGCTACTTTCATCCATACTACATACTGCTAAATATTTTCAGTTTAAATATTATGTGTATGATACATAAGTACCTTAAATGTCTGACAAAGATGGTAAGATTGAAACATTCCTGTTTCAATAAATATAAGACATTTCTGCAAGATACACCAGTGTGTAGGACGCCTGATATTTACAGGAACTTAAAAAGCATGTGAAACCAAATCCAATAGTTTTCACTTTAATTCACTATGTTGCATGCTAAATTCAAGCAACTTTTGCAAGCACCTCTCATAATTATAGAATGGAATGGTCCTCTAACGTTCACAGAACCAAGAAGAAACATTTTGAATGCTTAAAAACATCCAGATATAATCTTTTTTATAACTTAATGGAAATGTTAGCAAAAAGTTTTTAGAAAATGTTTCAGATTGAGTATGTGAACTGAGACATGACAATACTGTGCATACTGCATTCTAGTTCTAGTTCTTTAAGCTGATGGCGCCCTCTGGTGGGACTTTTTAAAATATTTTTTAAAAAACTGGATGTTTTTAATAATGTTTCTTAGAACATATTTTTGTTAGCTGGGTAGCAGTGTGCAATTCACAGACATACTCTGTAGTTCTTTAAGCTGATGGCGCCCTCTAGTGGAACTTTTTTAAAACAGTTTTAAAAACACTGATGAAACATAAATCAAGAGCTGGTTTGACAAAGAGAGAGAGAGAGAGAGAGAGAGAGAGAGAGAGAGAGAGAGAGAGAGACAATCAAGGTAAGCATTTCCCCCTCACCGTCTCCAGGCCTGTCACAGAATAGGCATGTCTGAACAAAATCCCAAACTCATTGCTCTTCTCAAGGGGTCCCTGCACAAAGATAAAGAGACAAGACAATAGATTACCTTCACAAAACAACAGCTGTCAAAGGAAAATGCTTTCCAGGAACTCAAGAAAGATCCTTTTACCTAGAACAAACAAAGAAAGACGAACACACGTACACACATGCCAAACAGACATTTGCACGCTCTGACAAAATATTCAGATCTACTGTGAGCTTTATTGTTGCTAACTTATAGTATTATTTATAGTATTATGAGATGTCCTGGTGGTTAAAAATCTGGGCTGCTAACCGAAAGGTTGCAGGTTTGAACCTGCAAGTTTTGATCAGTGATCTGTAACTAATGTTCCCTTGAGCAAGAAACCTGAGGTTACTTCAGGTGTATGAAACTGTAATTTAATACGGCGACGTCGCCTACGTACATTCCAGCAGAGATGATAAATAAAGGATCTGGTTTGTTCTTTTATTATTTAATCATATTTTTATACAATACCATTCAAAAGTTTGAGGTAAGTATGATTTTTTTAAAAAGAAATTAGTACTTTTATTCAGCAAGGATGCATTAAATTAATCAAAAAAGATATTAAAGACATTTAAAATGTTACAAAAGATGTCTATTTCAAATAAATGCTGTTCTTTTGAACATTATATTCATCAAAGAATCCTGTGAAAAAAGATGCATCAGTTTCCATAAAAATATTAAACTGTTTTCAACATTGATAATACTAAGAAATGTTTCTATGTTTCATATTATTCTTGAATATATTCAAAATATATTCCAATAGAAAACAGTTCTTTTAAATTGCAAAAATATTTGACAACATTACTGCATTTTTGATCAAATAAATTCAGCCTTGAAGAGAAGAAAAGACTTCTTTCAGAAACATTAAAAAATCATACCGTCCCCAAAACATTTGAACGCAAATGTATATTTTGAGCAGTTTGAAGGGGATTTTCATCATTAACAACTTCAATTTCAGTCTGTTCCACATACAAAGCATTTGTACAGCTTCAGAAGACTTGAAATACAGTGCGGATGAACTACTTTTATAGTACTTTAATGTGACTTAAATGTTATTTTTGGAGCTTGACAGCCCTAGTCCCCATTCACTTTCATCGTATGAAAAAGAGCAGCGTGAACATTCTGCTAAACATCTTCTTTTGTGTTTTGAGTCGCACAGGTTTGGAACGACATGAGTGTGAGTAAATGATGGCAGAATTGTCATTTCAGGGTAAACTATCCCTTAAAATAAGAAATGTGAAGAAAGTGTAAACCTGTGAGTTGGCGCAGTTGATCAGAGCTCCTTTCTGCAGCAGCGAACGCAGAAATGAACCCAGCGCCCGAGGGAGAGACGCCACCGTGAAAACCTCCGTAATCCCACCTGTCATGTCCACCATCGCCTCGTGAGGGAAACCCATATTCAGAGCGTTATAACCACCCTTCATCCTGAGAAAGAGATGAAAATGACATTTTGTGAGCAATAGACAAAAACAGTTTATGTGCATGCATTCAGATACCTATAATAACATTCAAAATTTTGGGTATTTATAATGTTACAAAAGATTTCTATTTCAAATAAATGCTGTTCTATTCATTAAAGAATCATGAAAATGTATCGCTGTTTCATCTGCGTTAAAAATTAATATGGTGTCTACCCTGAGTAAGGTCTATCAGCTTTGCTATCAATTTAAAAAAATACATATATTTAAATGAGACATGATACATTTCAGTAAGTTGTTTTGTATATTTCAACATACCATCTGATGTTCATTCATGTGTATTTTGTGCTATAACTAGTAGTAAAGAGGAAGAGATGATCGTTTAACGTGCCGCTTGAACTGAGGCGATCTGTCATAGCACATTGAAGAGCGTCAAACCAGTGTTTATTGTTTGATTTTTGATCTAAAAGCTGAGTCTTTGTTTCATATGAAAAGTAACAAAGCAGAAAGCTTAATGCGATTATTAGATGGGAGGCGCACTAAAAATGTTCAGTGAAGTTTTGTTCACATCACCTGAAAACAGCACAGACTAAAAGATCGATTCTGGGTTTTAAGAATCACTTCAGCCCTCCAAATCTATTTTGGCCAAACTCAAAAATATTTTTTTTATTTTCGGTTGCTGAAATTTGGGTGCATCATTATTTTTAATGTATTTTAGTGATGGAAGAAACTTTCGAAACTTTGAATCAGTTGAACCAACTGCATCGCAAAATGATTCACTGTTACGAAGTGCTCGAAAAGCCACACACTGGTGACCCCTGCTGGTCAGACTCGTGTAAATGCAGCCCAAACATGCGTAACAACTAAAAACTATAAAATAACACAAGCCGCATCACTTGTATTGTACCTGTACCAATTGGTAAAGTCATCGCATCACTGCAGCGGACGTAAGAAGGTCCGGTTCCTATCGAAACTATCAGACACGAGCCTCCTATAGAGACGAACACTTAGAACTGCGCATTAGCATGATCCAGTCTGAAAAATACAGTTTTTTTGTCATGATTCGAGCGTTTAGAAACAAAATTTATGAGACAGTTGTTGTCAGATTTCATTGGTGATTTCAAATATGAAATTTAATCGAAAGCTTGGCAAACAGCTTAGGGGAAATTGACGTTTCCCCATTCAAAGAGAGCCGTTTCAAAGATGGCCGCCGAGTGAAATGACTTGTCTTAAAGGGACTTTGGTAACAACATGTTTTACACACCAATTGCAAATACTTTATTGAAAATGTAATCTATTAAATGCAATTAACAAATCATCTAATACCATTAATTATTAAGTTATTGGTTAATCCGGCCTATAAGAGACTATTAACTACAACTCTTCTTTTTATTTTAAAAATGTGTTTTTAAAATGTCTACAAATTTATAAAACTGATCCAAAATCAGACAAAAACCACATACAATTAAAAAAACCCATTTCAGTTATGATGTAACAAAGCCTTGTTTACTGAAATCACGTGACTTTGGCAGCCTATAACAATCAGTGGCAATGGCATCATTTGTACACAGATGAGTCGACTCTATAATCTAATGCGATTATATTAAGGCACTTTTATGTGAAGCATGCAAATAATCCACTGACTTGGCATAAGCCTTCTCCAGTAGAGCGCTCCAGAATTCTTCTCTGTTTGAGGAACTCAGATAGATCAGCTGACCGTTACGTGTTGGCAGGCGGTCATCGACTCGCACCTTATTCCACTCGCCATACTGCCAGAACTACAGACAGAGACACCATTAGAACCATCATAACCGCTTCATTCTGTACAGAAACACACGGCACTAACCCGAAAATAGAAGCAGCCATTGTAGCCCTTCTGAAAGCCTTGGCCTGAGGGAACGACCTGATCCAGGAGGGAGGGGTAGAGAGAGAGAGACGCCACCGCAGACAAGAACCAGCAATCACCTGAGAGAGAGTTCAAGCATTTTAAACCACGTTAAAACATGCTTTAGGTCTAATTTGGGTTTAAATGATCATTTTAATGGTATGTGGTAAAAGAAGTTTACTTTACTACACTAGTTCCCAACTGGTTTAGCTCTAGGATGTCAGAAGTTTAAAAAAAGGTTTTTTTTTGCTGTGAAATCTTCACTGATTTTTATAAAGTAAACATATACGAATAACTTTTATATTGTTAGTAATATTTCAAGATGAACACTTACTGGACTGAAGCCACTTCTGAAGGCTCTTGAGGAAGGTTTATTTGTTCATCTCTCAATCATCATTGTATTGCATTGCATTATATGCTTTAAAACTACAATGCTTTAATAATAAAACTAAGCATTTAAAATATCATCTTACTAAGACATATTAACCCTATAAAAACAGTTTCATATTTGATACGGAATTATTCACATGATCAAAACTGTTGTACACAATCTACTACATGCCTTCTGTTTACTGATATTTATGAAGTAAACATTAGAATGACTTTATATATTTTGATATTGTTAGTAATATTTCGATATGAACACTTACTGGACTGAAGCAACTAGGTTTACTTGAAATCTAAGCATTCGATATCATCTTACTAAGACATTATTGTCAGATATAGAATGACAACTGATATTTATATGCATTTTATGAAAGTATCTGCTATTCTGTTATAAAGATCTCATTGATTTACATTACAAGCATCAAAATTTCTTCTTTTTGTCCATATAAATATAAGCATCTGCACCAAATTGCATATTTTTGCTCAGTTTGGCCCTCTGAATAAAATTAAGGTGTTTTTTCTTCCATATTCTCACTATATCATATGAGCCATAAAAGGCTGATGTATCAAATTTGATACAAAACATAAAACCCATATGCAAACTTTTTTCTGATTTGGTCTAAAGGTTCAATAATCTGTTCCATTTAAAAAAAAAAAAATTTTTCCCCCATATGTCAGTCTTTACAGGGGTGTTAATATATTCGGGATTGTATTTTCTTTTATCTTGTGTAGTTTTTTTTCATGTTTTTGAGGATGATGGCAACCTGCCCATGTTGGTATTTGTCTAACTTGACGAGCTTCTACCAAGTGACAGAACGATTTGCACCAAAATACTGTAGAGTTTGATTGGATGCATGACCTTTGACCTTAACAACAAAAGATATGGGAAGTGTTGCACAGCTATTTGCAAAACACTAAAGCTGTTTGATGTCACAACATGCTTCTTTTCTGAAGCACTAACAGTGTGTTACACGAGAACCTGCAGCACCTTATATGAGTCTCTCAATGTGAATTCTTATTGTTTAAATGGTTCAGCATTAAAATCTCACTCAGAATTCCCTGGCAGATGTCCATACGCGTGGCTCCATCCACAATAAACTGGGGAAATGGACAGATCTCCTGGAAAACACAATGGATAATTTCAGGAAGAAATAAGAATAATTCTGTCATCGTTTTACTCATGTCATTCCCCCCCAAAAAATAATCTGCATATTTAATGGATGATTAGGTCCCACTTTAGTTTAGGGTCCAATTCTCACTATATATGTGTTGATTAGGAAGAGTGTAAAATGAAGAACAGAAATAGAAATATTACACTTGAGGAACATCATTTCAAACATTTCATTTCTAAACTGTTTCTTCCTTTGGGCAGTGTGTGTGTGTGGCAGCTGTTCACCAGACACAAGCCTGGACAGTTCTTCACTCAGACTCAAATTTCAAAGAAACACCCCCTCAGTTTTACACATCTTGCCTTTATATGCAACAGTATGATGTATTTAAAGACGTTGAAGACTTTAAACCCCCATTACCATCACTCCTTTGATCACGATACTTATCTCCAGAGGGTCTGGTTGTAAAGTGTCTGCTAAATGACTACTTGCTTTACTTTACAGCAGTGTTCCTGCCCTGCAGAGTTTAACTCGAACCCTGATCAAACTCACCTGCCTGTAATTTTCACGTTACTTGTGGCCCTCCAGGACCAGATTTGAGCATCTAGACATCCTATAAACCTTACAGCAATAAGAGACCCAACAAAACAAATGCTATGTTTTAGCATCAGAATAACGTTGCATTATAAAGTGTTGCATTAACTGACGTGACGCCAGTTCCGTTTTTTTTCCTGTAATTTGTTTTTTTACACAAACGCATCACTTGCCTCAGAAGGCCTTTATTAACCCCCCGAGCCGTGTGGAATATGTTTACGATGGATGAATGTGGATGGATGCATTTCTTCAGCTCCTACCCATTGGTCTCACGCACTGCCATTATAAAGCTTGGATGCGTCAGGATATTTACTAATACAACTCAGATTGTGTTCATCAGAAAGAAGAAAGTCATATATACCTAGGATGGCTTGAGGGTGAGTAAAGCTTGGGCTAATTTTCACATGAAAGTGAACTAATCTTTTTAATGCATGACTTTACTAGTTACTTGTAAAAACTAATCTGATTACATAACTTGTCTTACTTGTAATGCGTTACCCCCAACACTGGACTTGAGTGACCAAATACTTTTAATTTCTTAGAGCATACCGAAAAAAGTTTCAGTGGGGTTCTATACAGAACCCTCAATTTAAAAGAACCCCAAAAAGGTTCTTCATAAGGAGAAAAGTCTTCAATTATTGCATTAATGTTTAATTGGTTATTTCAATTTTTTTCTAGTGATAAATTACGTTTATGAGCTGCTTAATTCATAAAATGTAAACTAAATTAATTCATTAAAACTAAATCCATAAAATGATCTCATGGTGGGAACCCTTTAAGGTTCTATATAGAATCTTTTCTGCAAAGAGTGATAACTTTACAACAAAAATACGATGTATAACATAACATTGGTCACACCCTCAAACCGCACAGCAGGTATCAGAGAGAAGTTAAGCATGTTTTGCTCTGACAGATGTGTGGATTATCTGTCAACACGCATCCATACGGCTCTCAGGAGGAGGTGTGTGCGGGAACTTCGGCTCACCTTTGGTCGTTTCCAAACCACGTCGGTCTGAATCGGCATGTTCTGCACCGGGAATCTCGCGTCCATGTAAAGCCCATCCTGCAGAGGAATCCCGGAGGTGGGAGACCACAGAAGAGTAGGGCTGCCCAGACTCTCCCAGGGGTTCGAATCGGACGAGTCTGTGCTCGACTGCTTCTTTGTTCCGGACATACTGGAGTGCGTAAAAAACTCCAGCCTCGGGGCTCGACTCATAGCGCGCGAACCTTTAACCTCCTAAATTAGTTGGTGTGTTTGGGAACGAGTGTTCCTGAATGCAGAAATACGCAGCTTAAATTATCCCTAATGTCAACGATGTCAGCGAGTCGTCGGTCTGTGGTAAAGTGTCTTCCTCAACTCAGCGCGCTCACCTTTAACCAGCTCCTCCCTCACCTGCGCTGCTCACGCGCACTCATAACAAACACAGACGAACTGTCAGAAAGAAAACATCTGTCATGATCAGCGACAACCTTTACCACAGGTTTGCCAGACATTTATCTAGCAAAAAGCGTTGACTTTTTACCCCCCCAAAAAGCAATATACAATGTTGGCTACACAATATATCGATTATGAAGCACAAACTCAGCTATAACAGGGAACGTTCTCAGGACTTTGGCTATTGTTCTGGCAAGGTTCTCTCAAAGGTTATGACTGGGTTGTAATAGAACGTACATTCGACGTCTTTAATAATGTTCTTAAAACTCTAGCGCGAAAACATTATTTATACATGGAACGTTCAGAGATAATTCAAATGTAACGTTCGCATAATGGTTGAAGAGTGATAAAATGGAATGTTCCTTTCACATAAAAAAAAGTTTTTAAACATTCGAAGAACTGGACGTTTTGAATGTTCAGAGAACGTAACGTTTGCATAGCTTAAAGGATTAGTTCACTTTTAAATAAACTTTTCCTGATAATTTACTCACCCCCATGTCATCCAAGATGTCCATGTCTTTCTTTCTTCAGTCGAAAAGAAATTAAAGTTTTTGATGAAAACATTCCAGGATTTTTCTCCTTATAGTAGACTTGAATGGGCACCAAACGATTGAAGGTCAAAATTAGTTTCACTGCAGCTTCAAATTGTTCAACATGATCCCAGATGAGAAATAAGGGTCTTATCTAGTGAAACCATCGCTCATTTTCTGAAAAAAATTTAAAATTATATAAGTTTTAACCTTAAATGCTCATCTTGAACTAGCTCTCTTATTCTTCTCCTCTATTAGAATTCCAGCAGTGTAGATGCTGTTAAGTGTATTACTGCCCTCCACAGGCCAAAGTTTGAACTAATTTTTATATCCAATATGCTATTTCAATAGTATATAACAGTTAGTTCAAACTTTGGCCTGTGGAGGGCAGTAATACACTTAGCAGTGTCTACACTGCTGGAATTCTAATAGAGGAGAAGAAGAAGAGAGCTAGTTCAAGATGAGCATTTCGGGTTAAAACTTATATAATTTTCGATGTTTTTCAGAAAATGAGCGATGGTTTCACTAGATAAGACCCTTATTTCTCATCTGGGATCGTGTTGAACAATTTGAAGCTGCACTGAAACTGTAATTTTGACCTTCAACTGTTTGGTGCCCATTGAAGTCTACTATAAGGAGAAAAATCCTGGAATGTTTTCATCAAAAACTTTAATTTCTTTTCGACTGAAGAAAGAAAGACATGGACATCTTGGATGACATGGGGGTGAGTAAATTATCAGGAAAAGTTTATTTAAAAGTGAACTAATCCTTTAACGGCAATGTTAGCAAAACGCTTTTAGAAAATATTTTTGTTCGCTGTGAAAGCACTGATATAGGCCTTCACACATTTTAGTTTCTGAGATGCAGAAAGAAGGGGAAAGCAGCTAAATGAACTTAACAAGCCTATTGTCTTTAGTATTTTAGTATTTTATTGTCATAGTATTTTGAATAACTGTAATAAAATCACACTTTCATGGCCGGTAAGAATTTATGGATAGTGAATTTTCTCATTTCAGCCGTCATTGGCAGGTGTGGCAAAAAAGTTCATTTTGGCCCCCACATACAGCCCATCCTTCAGCAAACACATGCTGTGCATAAAGCACTGATGTGCAAAAGGTCAGATCTGTATTGTAGCCTATTGTGACTGAAGCAAAGAACTTGATCAGCCAGTAGACCAGAGAAAAGAGCTGAAGAGTGAATCTCACAAAGACTGATGACAAACAAGACGACACATCATATATCACCCCAAATTCAAATAAGTCTGGTGTCAGTCAGATTTTGAGAATGTTTTTAAAGTCTCTTCTGCTCACCAAGGCTGCATTTATTTGATCAAAAATACAGTAAAACAGTGAAATATTATTATGATAACAGTTTTCTATTTGAATATGTTTTAAAATGTAATTTATTCCTGTGATCAAAGCTGAATTTTCAGCATCATTTTCTCCAGTCTTCAGTGTCACATGATCCTTCAGAAATTATTCTAATATGATGATTTGATGCTCAAGAAACATTTCTGAGTATTATCAATGTTGAAAACAGTTGTGCTGCTTCATATTTTGTGGAAACCGGATTTCATGATTCTGAAGAACATCATGTATTTGAAATAGAAATCTGATGTAACATTTTAAATGTATTTAATGTCGCCTTAAGCATAAAGAAAATTATTACAGAAACTTAATAGTGCAAAATATATTTAAGTATCAAAAACAGACTGCTTTGGGTTAAAAACAAACAAACAAAAAAACAAACAAAGTAAAAAAAACAGCCATCTATCATCTGTCGTCATCAGGTAACATTTACAGTACCTTTATTTAGTAGACTTTTTTATCTAAAATGGCATGCAAATGAGGAACAAAAGCGATTCACCCTAAGGCAACAGTAACATGAGAAGTGTTGCATTATAGTTTCAAAAGAACACAGATGTGGGTGTGGAGAAACAGTAGAGCAGGGTTTAGTGCAGATTTAATTAGATTGTGCAAAGGAGCAAGTGTTTTGTACAGACATGATGTATTTATGGGTTTTTTATTATTGTATGGTTATATGTGTTTTCCCCTTTTTTTTAAGTCATATATGATGTATTGTCATTGTTTGATGGAAGTGAATGTAAAATTTCTGAGAGATCAGCCCAGAAAGTATTATTATGATCATGATAGTAAGTGTGATGAAGGCTGTGCATCAGGTGCTTGTGGAAGAGCTGGAAAGATCATTCCTCCACTGAAGTGAATGTGAAATCTGTAATGCTATTGAAATGCATGAACACAAATTAGTTACCTTAGGAATTAAAATAACTCTTTTAGATCTATGAAAAGTACTGGCAAACAGTTTAGAAATGTGTCTGGAAGATCAGAGTAAATCCTGGACTGATATCATCAAGTCAAATGTCAACAGAACCACGTCCTCGTGAACGAGTTGATTTGCAAATAAACCATTCCAGTGAGTGCAGTGAACTTCCGTGAGCGGTCGATCAGAGGATGTTCTGTGTTTATTATGCAAATGACACTGTGAGGTCACAGGTTTATGGACAAATATATGCAGGGAAGTTCAAATAAATCTTTTTAACCCCATAAAGCCCATGTACTGTATCATATTTGATACAGAATTAATCAAAACTGTTATACGCAATCCACTTCATGCCTTCTGTTTACTCATATTTATAAAGTAAACATAAGAATACCTTTGATATTGATAGTAATATTTCAAGATGAACACTAAATGGACTGAAACAACTTAGGTTTACTTGATTATCTTTTTTTCTTCTTAAGTCTTAAATATGATCATCAGGCTTTTGAGGAAGGTTTATTTGTTCATCTTTAAATTATCATTGTATTGCATTGCATTATATGTTTACTATGGAAGCCCGTTTCCGCCACTAAAAAAAAAAAAAGATTAATTGCGACTTTTTATCTCAGAATTTTGACTTTTTAACTTGCAATTGTTAGTTTATATCTCACAACTGCGTGATATAAAGTCAGAATTCTGAAATAAAAAGTCGCAATTAATCTTTTTTTTTGTGAAGTTTTTTTTTTTTTGTGGCGGAAACGGGCTTCCATAGTTTTCTGTATACAGAGCTTTGATCATAAAACTAAGCATTTAGATATCATCCTATTAAGAGATTATTAGCTGATATGTCAGTATCTTCTATACATCACTTAGGAAGTAACATAACTGTTGACTTCTTCTTAAGGCAACAGTCTAGGCATTTTATCATTGTCAGAGATCTACTGCTGTCTCTGACCTCTAAACAACATGACAAAAGACCCTTGGGAGACAAAACGTGACCTGATGAGACCTAATAACTTTGAGAGCCTTAACAATGTCATCTTATCCTTTAGCGACCATTTATGCCTAATTTCTAGTGTAAATTTAGAAATGAAGCATCAGCTGTCCAGTATAGAAGGAACTAAACTGGCACTTTTCTGATGCTTACAGATGCAAAACCCACAACCACAATGTTGGACTCGGTTCAGGTGATGGTCATGCAGCAGTGGGGAACATCTTGTACGTACATGTTGAAGTCTGACAAGTCAAATCCTGTGTTCAATAGATGGACTGGAATAGATTAGAGTTTTCAACCCTGCAACACTGGTGGAGCATAAAACATATTAAATACTCATTAAATTCATGGTCCTTTCCATAAATATTGCACAAAATAGAGGCTGAAACCTTTTTAAATGTTTTTACAAAAACATATTCAGTGAAAGGAGGTGTTTCACCTTTAGATGATGTGCTTCTTATTTTCTGTTTTGTATGTGGTATGTAATTTTTTTATATTTAAAAAAAAAAAGAAAAGTGATTTATGTGATTTTGTGAACAATAAACATCAAGATTAAACAGACAACAATAATAAAATAAATTAAAGCTGCGTTGAAAGGCAGGGGTCACCGTCACCCGGTGGCTTTAGGAAAACAGTAAACAGTGGGCGACATTCATTTACAGTTTTTCTCGATTGCTAAAACACTATAACCATGCTTTAAAACTAAAATTTCAAAACCATAACGCCATTTATAAAAAAGCACACCCAATTCCCTAAACTCTAAACACTACTCCCCTGTTTTGACACATGATTCAAGATTCAAGATTCAAGATTCAAGAGTTTTATTTGTCACATGCACAATTATATAGAGCATATNTTGTTGAACTGTCACTGCAAAACTCTTCACACAATTCCCTTCATTTCTTATTGCGTACACCATGAGGTCATTTTGAAAGCACTAGCATTCAATACTGTTCATTGAAGTCAGCACAGCTTGAGCTCAATTAACACACAATTCTCCAGGTAAAAACACTAAGAGTCAAAATTGAACACACATCAATCAGATCCTTCTATAGATAGATAAAAGGGCCCGAATCAGTTCATTGAGTTTTGAAACAATGGATCCACAAAGAAATGAAGGTATAGGTTGAGGAGGAGGAAGAGGAGGAAAAGGAGGAGGAGGAAGAGGAGGTGGAGAAGGAGGACGAAAACAAGGAAGGGGAAGGGACAAGGAGACAAGCAGTCTCGGATGAAATTCAAGGCACTTTAGTTGACCTTGTCCTTGTGACTATGAGGGAGGCTGGGCAAAGAGTACAGCCAAATTTGAATCGCTTCACCATTGCCTCCATCATCAGAACCTTCAGGGAGGAAAACAGGTAGGTGTACTTACAGTAAGACTGCTCTGTACAGTAACTTTTGAGTTCTGTACTCTGTGCTGTGACAACACATACACTGTTGCACTATGCTACTGTAATAAAGAAATGCATCAAATTGCCTCGCATACAGATAGAGTTTCAGTTCTAAACCCGATAGAGGAGTTTTTTTCGGCATGGCGGTGGAAAGTGTATGACCGAGAACCTTATATCCGTGTTCACCTCCTCCAGGCCATGGAAGAAGCCTGCCTAGACATATGCATGCCAGGGGTGGATCAGGCAGTCATGAAGATGATTTTACCCCCCCCGGCTATGGCCAATTGTGATGTTGATGAGATTCTCTGGTCTGACCAAAGAGCTGCTGAGGTGAAATAATTTTTATTTTTATTGTAATTTTTTTTTTTTTTACTGTGTTATGAATTAATAACATTTCAAAAAAAATTTGGTTGTGCAATTTGTTGTGTCTTTTGTGTTCATCGTGTGAAAAGGTTTTTGAGGGGGGAACCACAAGCAACATAACTTGCCAATTTTGGAAATGTTGTTTTGAATTTATTGTACCAGAGTGTAAGACTATGTTGTAGTGTGTGTGTTTTTGAGGGCTTGTGTGTGATGTCTGAGGGCAAAGTTTGGTTTTTCAGCAAGAGTGAATGGTTTTGAGTGTAGAGCTTCATTTTGACCTGAAAACAGGATGTTTGGGGAATTGGGTGAGATGTTATGGATTTGTGTTTACTGTTTTGAGAATACGAGGCATAGTTTAAAGAAATGTGTTTAAGCAATCGAGAAAAACTGTAAACCGGTAAATAAAGGAGAAATATAGCAAAGTCATTTTGACATGCCACACTTCCTGCTGCCAGCAGGTGGCGCTTTGACTATAACTGATTATTGGCATGTACAGTCGTGGCCAAAAGTTTTGAGAATTACATAAATATTGGAAATTGGAAAAGTTGCTGCTTAAGTTTTTATAATAGCAATTTGCATATACTCCAGAATGTTATGAAGAGTGATCAGATGAATTGCATAGTCCTTCTTTGCCATGAAAATTAACTTAATCCCAAAAAAACCTTTCCACTGCATTTCATTGCTGTCATTAAAGGACCTGCTGAGATCATTTCAGTAATCATCTTGTTAACTCAGGTGAGAATGTTGACGAGCACAAGGCTGGAGATCATTATGTCAGGCTGATTGGGTTAGAATGGCAGACTTGACATGTTAAAAGGAGGGTGATGCTTAAAATCATTGTTCTTCCATTGTTAACCATGGTGACCTGCAAAGAAACGCGTGCAGCCATCATTGCGTTGCATAAAAATGGCTTCACAGGCAAGGATATTGTGGCTACTAAGATTGCACCTAAATCAACAATTTATAGGTTCATCAAGAACTTCAAGGAAAGAGGTTCAATTCTTGTAAAGAAGGCTTCAGGGCGTCCAAGAAAGTCCAGCAAGCGCCAGGATCGTCTCCTAAAGAGGATTCAGCTGCGGGATCGGAGTGCCACCAGTGCAGAGCTTGCTCATGGCAGCAGGCAGGTGTGAGCGCATCTGCACGCACAGTGAGGCGAAGACTTTTGGAAGATGGCCTGGTGTCAAGAAGGGCAGCAAAGAAGCCACTTCTC
>RJVU01063374.1:392151-416341 GCA_003731715.1 Anabarilius grahami | reverse complement strand
TTTTTTTTTTACTGTGTTATGAATGAATAAAATTTAAAAAAAAAATTGGTTGTGCAATTTGTTGTGTCTTTTGTGTTCATCGTGTGAAAAGGTTTTTGAGGGGGGAACCACAAGCAACATAACTTGCCAATTTTGGAAATGTTGTTTTGAATTTATTGCACCAGAGTGTAAGACTATGTTGTAGTGTGTGTGTTTTTGAGGGCTTGTGTGTGATGTCTGAGGGCAAAGTTTGGTTTTTCAGCAAGAGTGAATGGTTTTGAGTGTAGAGCTTCATTTTGACCTGAAAACAGGATGTTTGGGGAATTGGGTGAGATGTTATGGATTTGTGTTTACTGTTTTGAGAATACGAGGCATAGTTTAAAGAAATGTGTTTAAGCAATCGAGAAAAACTGTAAGCCGGTAAATAAAGGAGAAATATAGCAAAGTCATTTTGACATGCCACACTTCCTGCTGCCAGCAGGTGGCGCTTTGACTATAACTGAATATTGGCATGTAGATGTCTTCAAGCTAGAATTATTATCAAACGTGTGAAGTTTGGAGCACTTAGCCAAGTGTTGTAAGTGTTGTATGTTTTAACGTTTTTTTCTAACCACACAATAATAACAAACATACACAGTGTCTTTGTATTCTGATCGAATTTATTGGTTAAATTGAAGAAATCTGACAGAGGAGGACACAGATATGACAATACACTTTAAAATACTGTTCTCTGGCTTCATTGCTCAGTGTTATTTCAGGGTTTTGATCTCTCAACTGAGAAAACACATTATATATTTTATTGTATTATAATGACTATTTATTATTACTGCTAAACTTTGGCTAAGCTAGGCATAGAATATTAAAGCATGGCTAAGCATATTAACTGTTTTAGGAACCTCAAAGCATATTTTGTGCTCCGTAATGATGTTAGTTGATGTCATTTGTTGTGTAGGAAGGACCCAAACATAAACTCAAACCCAGGGGCCCCTAAGTCCTGTCCTTCACACACCACTCTCCAGTCTCTATGTCATGGCATCCACCTAATGAGAGGAAACAAAATAATGTAAACGAAAATGAAAACACAGGTGAATACCACTGTGACGCCCCTGTTGGCCGTTCCTTGTGGTGTGTGTGTTTTGTCTGTATTGTTTGCAGGTGACGGGCTGACTGCGTGATTGGGAGCACCGGCTTCATGGTGTTCATTGCTCCCTATAAAAGTGGATCATTCCTGTTGGTGGGGTTGGCTCTGGATTTGGTGGCTGTTTCTAAGCTCTTTGTTCCATACATGGCAAAAACCTGGTTAATTTTAAGCACAAATGTAAAATAAAAGTTCATACTTCGTAAGATGAATGTACTCGTCTTCTCCTTATTTGTAGCGATCCTTTGTGACCGCAACAACCACAAATGATAAAAAGCTGAACAAATCATCTATTACTTTGTCCTGAGAGGTTTTATTTGAGGTGAATAACTATCACTGCCTTCTCCAATACAGGATGCAGAATCAAAATGTTTCATTTGCTTAAATGACCTTGATTATTTGAAAGATTCAAAGTTAATATTAAATAGTTTGGTTGTCAAGACACTACTGCAACTGTTGATGCACCTGTACTAAAGAAATTGTATAAAAATTGTAAAGTAATAATTGCATTATTATAAAGAGAGTGTTCTCTCTGTCACATGCAATGTTGAGTACAGTACCTAAAACCTTCTCTGCCACTTTTCATACCAATAGCCAATAAACACAGTAAGAGTAAACCACTGTTTCATCACCTAAATTATAAGACAAACTTAATATAAAGCCCAGTTTCCACCGCAGGAACTTTCCCCAGGAACTATAGGGACTGTGGGAAGGTACTCGGTGTGTTTCCACCGCAGGGACGAGGGTCTAAATTAAGCTTCGGGTAAAAATTCCCTCCTCAGAAAGCCCCTGCTCATGAGGTAGTACTTTTTCCAAAGTTCAGGAACTTTCAGGGTTGAACTTGGGTGCTGAACATGCTGACTGGTTGACTCCACGCAGCATTTTATTTCAACCACCATTTTTAAAAGTCTTTTGCAGTGTGTGGAATCGTTTGCTATTTGAATCAACAATGGAGTTTAAAATATACGGCCGATGCATGGACCGACTTATATGCAGAGGCTGAAATCCAGCGGGAACTGGAAAGTCGAGCGCAGTCCTATGTCACCGGACTAATCTTCACGGTACTTTAGACCGCGATGGAAATTCAAGCTGCGTTGAAATCGCATATTAAGTAGGTACTACATTGAAATATAAATATACTTAGAGCCGTTGAAAAAGTATGTTCTATATAGTAAGAATGCGTGTAGTATGAATGAAATGAGGACATACTACATCTGCCGTGTTGTTAATGTCACATGACCTACCAGTGGCAGTTACATCCCTTCGACTCCATTCATAAATCCTCTCCCATGGCCTCATGGTATAGTGAAATGTCCATTATATGCACACTTCAGAATCTAGCCGGAAGTAGTAAGTCATCTGGGTACTTTTCACCTACTGTTTTTCGAATACTGTATTTTGCGTACTTTATAGTAGAGAAGTATTCGATTTCGGACGCAGTGGTAGACAGCAACATGTCTGGGGGGGAAAAAAGTTCCTGGGACAAATTGTTCTGGGTAATTTAGGTGGAAACGCGACTTTAGTTGCTCACTAATCTCTCGTACACAGTAAAATCCACAGAGTTAAATCAACTCTGCTCAGATAACATTTGGTCCCTCTCCGAATAGTGTAAAAATAACACTGAAGCAGAGTTAAAGTTAATGAAATAATTAAGCTATTAATTCAGGGATGATTGAACATTAATGAGGAACACCTGCTGTTCACAAGCAGAATAACTGAAGAAAAGAGAAACACAAGAACTACAAGTGACTTCAGCCAAAACTAGTGACTTCACACTATTGCAATTGCTCAAACACAAATTATTTTAAAAACATAAAAAGGTCATAAGCCCAACTAAAACAAACCCTGACCACCACGATGGTTGCATAATTTATTGACCAATAAAACACCAACAACTAAACCTATGTTAATTTTCAATAAGAAATTATTTAGACATGTGACAGAAATAAAGTCAATATGGCTAACTTAGTAATAAGTAAGTCATATCTTGAGAGATTTAAAGTCTTTTACCTTCAGTTGATTTCAATTAAATGGTTTTGGCTGAAGTCACTTGCAGTTCTTGTGATTCTGCTTGTTAACAGCAGGTGTTCATCATTAATGTTCAATCATCGCTGAATTAATAGCTTAATTATCTCATTAACTTTAACTCTGCTTCAATGTTATTTTACTACTATTCAGAGAGGGACCAAATGTTATCTGAGCAGAGTTGATTTAACTCTGTGGATGTTACTGTTTATGAAGTCTAGTTAAACAATTAGCAATGAAGCGCTAGATAGCATTGTTAATGAACACTAGAAACATTATCATAAGAGCCATTGTGTAAATGAATAGCAACAAAACAAATATCACACACAAATTATTCCTGCACGGTTGTAGAGATCAAATTATTACATTTGAGCCATCTGATACCTGTTTGCAGGTGCACATGCATAAACGTGTGATTGCATGTCTGCAGTGCACATGCGTGAAGCTGAGTACAACGATGTACTAAAAATGGAAAGTTTTTTCTTTGTACAGATGTGACAACATTATCAAAACTATCCCTGTTCATACTGGTACACGGAAATGACCAAAAACGCTGTATTACACAAGCCAGACAAGTAGTTGGTGATGACACTTTTTAAAGAAACACTATGCATTCTTTTACAGAGCACTCACGCCAAACACGCACACCTATCCACCTTATTTTTACAGTTCACTGCACTTTGATATTCTTCTCGTTATTTCCCTATAGCAGCTAATAAATCTGAATTCTCACACATTCACAGTGAAACACGTTGAAAAATAAGGTGGATAGACTTTTTTTTTTAAGTGGATAGACTAATAACACATAATACATGCACATGACGTCACCATTTTCACAGATTCCCGTTTTTGCAGTTTACACAGAGATAACAACAGTATAGTTTTCAAAAACTAAAACCGTTTTCAAAAGTTTGCATTTTCAGGCCACCAAAATGCTGTTGTTGTGTAAATGAATGGCCAAAATGCATAAAAAGTTTTCTGTTTTTAGTTGAAAACGGTGTTGTGTAAACACTGCATGTCTGAGAGTGCATCTGTGCATGTCTGCAGCCAGACCCTGTTGGGCTGTACACAAGCTAACTTTTGGGTTGTACTGCTTAGGAACAGCATTGTAAATAATTCTTAACCACTGATTCAATTTCATCTGTTTTTGGATGGCTAATAAAGGGGTTTTGCGACATGATTATAACACTACAATTAACTGAAGCCTCGTCTCCTTCTCTTTGTTTTTTGCGTATGTGTTTGGGCGCACATTATGCTATCATTTCACATTGTGACATAGACGTTAGCGGAAGTAATAACTGGACTTTGAGGCATTTCAGGCAGGTCTGGATCAGTGTTCTCTGTTAGAGAACTCTTTTAGTTGTGGGAGACTGTGAGCTTTGAAAGTTTGCAGATCATATATACATGCACAAACAGATACATTACACGCTAAAAGAAAAGTAAAACATTAAAAAGCATATGACCCCTTTGAATTCAAACAGCATTAAATAGAAATGGCTTCAAGAACTGCATCTTGACCATTTTGTGAATCAGCAGCACAAACACAAAAAAGACATCAGTACCTGTGACAGTGATGAACAGCGGTTCAGAGGCAGATGAACGGAAGGTGCGTGAGGACAGAATGACTTCATAAACACAGCTGTAGTTTCCCTCGTGTGAACAATGAGCCTCAGGAAAGGAGAAGGAGGCAGAGTGACTGACAGCTGTCTGACTCCTAGTGATATGTGATTCCCTAAACAGGTGGAAGGAGCCTCCAGGATACTGAGATTCAGTGGAACAGATGATAGTGAAATTATGGCCCCAGGGGATCACTGGCCCCTGAGGCTCCACGTCAAACCATCCATCAGGAGCAATGCAATGAATGCTGGGCTGCTGCAAGTGCACTAGAAAACGATAACATTTATATGGTTACTAGTGTTTGGTACCAAGTTGGAACTGAAATTTTAAAAATGTGATGAAACCAGTTCTGTTAAAGGGTTAGTTCACCCAAAAATGAAATTTCTGTCATTAATTACTCTCCCTCATGTCATCCCACACCCGAGAATACTTTATGTGCACCAAAAAACTAAAAAAAATAACGACTTGAATAAAAAGTATTCTCGTTGCTTCATAACATTAAGGCTGAACCACTGTTGTCACATGAACTGTTTTAAATATGTCTTTGTATGACATGAGGGTGAGTAATTAATGACAGAATTTTTATTTTTGGGTGAACTGACCCTTTAAGCAGATTCTTAAACACCTCTGATTGGCCATTGTGTTCACATGCTCGTCAGATATGTCTGTGATTGTCTACAATGATCAGTGCAGGACATCTTTGATGCTCTTCACCAAGCGCTTACACAGATACTCACAGGAGCGTTTGATAGCGGGCATCTATCAGCAGATCCCTGATATGTCCACTGATAGACACTTGCTTTCAAACACTCCCATGTGTATCTGTGTAAGCGCTACAAATAAAAATGAATAATGAAATAAAACAAAAATGGTTTTTACCTTTTAAGCAGACAACACCTGCATCTTCTTGATGACCACAGTTATGGTTTCCCAAAGGACTGTGTGAGCACTGTGTGAGGGATGACTCACTTCCTGAACATTCCACATCATCCAACCAGATCGGATCACTTCCCTGGCCAAAATAAGCCTCAGAGTTTGCACTAACAGCTTGTCCACATCCCAACTGTCTGCACACCACCTCAGCATCTTCAATGTCCCAGTTATCATCACACACTGTTCCCCACTGGTCATCATAAAGGATCTCAACTCTCCCAGAGCAGTTATTACTACCATTCACCAGTCTGATAGTATATTCACCTTAAAAAAATAAAATAACTATATTATGAATCAACTCACATCTAACAACACGATAAACTTGCAAACTAGCTAAAACCATCAGTCATTGTTAGGAGCTAAGCACCAAACCCCTCTGCATTTTTAAAATATAATTATTATTTGGGACTAAACACCATGCACAGGCAGTTTAGATAACACAATGAAGACAGATTAACTTCAAATAGACTCTTTACTAGATAATTGAAAGGTACAACGAAGGCAGGAACAGGTGCGCAACATGCAACAGACAAGACCGAACAATGCAACACAAACAGAACTGAACTTAAGTACAAGTGATAACGAGGGAGATAATGAGTGCACTGCTGAACATAACGAGTAACCTTGACAACAAATGACTAACTCAGGCAGGTGGAGAGAAACAGAGTTCAAACTAACAGAACTGTGACAACAGGTTTATGTTGTTTTCAATCACTATTGTACTCTTTTCATCACAAGCAAAACAGTAAATATATAATGGCATCTTGGCTCTGGAAAACATATATATTTTTACCTTTAAAGCAGACGACACCTGCATCTTCTTGATGACCACAATTATGGTTTCCTAAAAGATCGTGTGAGCACTGTGTGAGGGATGACTCACTTCCTAAACATTCCACATTATTCAACCAGATCTGATCACTTCCCTGGCCAAAATATGCCTCAGAGTGTGCAATAACAGCTTGTCCACATCCCAACTGTCTGCACACCACCTTAGCATCTTCAATGTCCCAGTTATCATCACACACTGTTCCCCACTGGTCATCATAAAGGATCTCAACTCTCCCAGAGCAGTTATTACTACCATTCACCAGTCTGATAGTATATTCACCTGAAAAAAAAAAAAAACTATATTATGAATCAACTCACATCTAACAACATGCTAAACTAGCAAACTAGCTAAAACCATCAGTCATTGTTAGGAGCCAAGCACCAAACCCCTCTGCTTTTTTTATAATATAATTATTATTTGGGACTAAACACCATGGGTGTCACAATGCACAGGCAGTTTAGATAACACAATGAAGACAGATTAACTTCAAATAGACTCTTTACTAGATAATTGAAAGGTACAATGAAGGCAGGAACAGGTGCGCAACATGCAACAGACAAGACCGAACAATGCAACACAAACAGAACTGAACTTAAGTACAAGTGATAACGAGGGAGATAATGAGTGCACTGCTGAACATAACGAGTAACCTAGACAACAAATGACTAACTCAGGCAGAAGGTGGAGAGAAACAGAGTTCAAACTAACAGAAACTTGACAGAATGCCCCCTCCTGGAAGGCATATCCTCCTGGCGTAGAAAGAAGGAGGCGTGGAGGATGAGATGGCGAAACAGCCAGAAAGTTCAGGAGGTGCCTCTGGAGGTGGACGGCTGACCAGAAGGAGATGGAACAGAAGAATCCAGGGTGGTGATGATGGATGGTGGACCATGGCGGCCACACTAGAGGGAGGAGCCATGGTGTTGAAGGCTTCAGCCCCACCTTGGGGGCGAGCGAGGCAACGGAGATGAAGGAGGTGGAGCCCATGGCGAAGATGGAGGGCTGATGGAGAGAAGTAATGCAGAAGACCCAGGCGGCCGCAACAGAGCCACAGAGATGACCCCCTGAGATGGATGCAGGGATCTGGAGGGCTGAAGTGAAGCTGGAGTGACCGAGGGCGTAGGCGGAGCCTAAGGGAGTGCGGACTGTGGGGGTAACCGGAGCCATAGAGGTGGAGGGCCTGAGAGCAACGTTCAGCACGCAGGTCTGTGGCAAAGGTGACACGATGTCTGTGTAGCGATTTTACAGTTATTTAATCAATTCATGGGTGAAATATGAATATAATAAATCATAAAGCTTTATGATTAATTATGATACATATATCGACCCAAAAGGGAATTATGTACATAATTGTGAATCAATTACAATGAATCATAATTAATTACATATATGGTCAGTTCTAGTTTAATAGTTGTTTTAGAGAAATGGTAACACTTTATAATAACGTTCAGTTATAAGTCACTTATAAATTATTAGTTAATGATGACCTAATCATTTACAAAACATGATTATATGTTCATAAATGATTAATAAGTGATATGTTAACATTTTATGAACGTTTTATTAATTCAGTTAAAGGTCATTTATAAATTATTAGATAATGTTGAACAAATCATTTACAAAACATGAATATGCATTCATAAACAATTAATAAATGATATACTAATATTTTTTGAATGTTTATTAATTCAGTTATAAGTCATTTAGAATTTATTAGTTAAATGATCAGTGATTAGTAAATGAGTATTAGTAAATTAGTAAATGATCATTAGTAAATGATCAGTATATGATTCATTGATGAAGTTGTAAGCTGATCTGTGTTGTCACGGCCGGCTCAATGCCGCGACAAATGAGGGAGGCAACGAGTATAGTGAATCAAATAATATTTATTAACAAAATTAAACTTACCAAAATCCTAATAATTAACATTGACAGTATGCTAAGGACAGCAAACAAATAATGAAAATAATAACCAAACGGGCCGGCCAAACCTAACACTCCAAACTAAACTAAACCATAAAACAAAATGTATAATCACAGCGAAACAACCCAGAACTAACGAAACAGAGGGTAACCTCTAAATCAGAGGACCAAAACTCTTATATCTTACTCTGCAGGTGTTTAAGATAATGAGTACCTCATAAGTCCCGCCCCACAAGCAAAACTAGCCCAGGGGACCGTCACAGTGTTCAAAAGCACAAACATGCAGGTATGCTAAAGCACTATTTTTAAGAGGAGTAATTTATTTGTTTTGAAGTGGATAAACATTTATAAATGCCTTACATTCAGGTGATTCCAGTGGGTTGTGTTAAATTCTTTTACTCTTCAGCACAGGCTTGTGTTCTCTGTGGAGTGTGTGGGATGTAGTGATGAAGTCAACCTCTGTACCGGTTTTACCTTCCACTGAAGCTCACATAAGGTGCATAGGGTTAAACACTCCATGTGTGTCAGAGAAGACAGCTGTCTATACCCTCACCAGTCAGCACTTACACTGCAGTACACACTACAAAGTGTTCAACAGCTGTTATAGATGATGTGTAAACGCATGAATAAATCATTTACAAAGCTTTCTGCATCCCCTATTCTAAAGTGTAAACTATTCACCACTTATAAATGTGTTACATATCATTTGCAGACCTTCCTGTTACATGATCCATCGCATTTCATCACTTTACCCAAGCCTAAACTTTAAATTGTTTTTAAAAAAAAATTAATTAACACTCTGCCACCGTTTAACCAATATTTATTTTGTTTGTCATGGAACAGCTCCTCCCCATAACATGAAAACGCACCATAAACTGATAATAAACGTAGTCCATTATTTCGTGCATTTTATTTCAAGTCTTCAGAAGTCGTACGATGCCATCGTGTGAGGAAAAGATTCATATAATGTATAATGGTTATATTACGTTAATAATCGTACCAATCTGCCGTTTCATAACTTTCAAAATTGGCGCTTCTAACAGGTTTGCGGCAGTGACGTCAAACCTAATTTCTTATTGGCTGTCACATTTGATTTGCGACTACCATAAAGTGTTTGCGACATGCCGAATTTGAGTTGCTGTTTTGAGTTAGATTCAGCACGACGCTTTGATGGACATGCATATCAGGGGAATATTTGCAGCGAATAAACACTTTAATTTCATTCTGTAATGCACACGCGTCGTTTTGTCTGTTCTGTATACTGCTTTTTGTAATGCTTTAAATAAATTATTGTGACTAACGTACATTTATCTGCCTGTTACACTACGTATATTGTTAAAATGGTTATGCTTAAGGTTATAGGGTGGAGTAGGGAGCTTAAAATTATACTTTTTATACAACAGTATATCAACTAAGACAACAGTCACTGTAAATATATCTATATTGGGATTTTATTTTTGTGAAATATATAATTTAAATATCGGGATTCGTATAGATTTTTATATCCTGTAACTGAAAGGTATACTTTGCATATGCAAATAAATGGAAAATTTACAAATTGCTGTTTGTACATAATTTATAAAGAAGATCTGCAAATGATATGTAACACATTTATAAGTGGTGAATAGTTTACACTTTAGAATAGGGGATGCAGAAAGTGTTATAAATGACTTGTATACATATACAAATAATTTGTAACAGGTAAGAAAGGTTTGCAAACGATATGTAACACATTTATAAGTGATGAATAGTTTACACTTTAGAATAGGGGATGCAGAAAGCTTTGTAAATGATTTATTCATGCATTTACACATCATCTATAACAGGTGTTGAACACTTTGTAGTGGGTACTGCAGTGTAAGTGCTGACTGGTGAGGGTATAGACAGCTGTCTTCTCTGACACACATGGAGTGTTTAACCCTATGCACCTGATGTGAGCTTCAGTGAAAGGTAAATCCGGATCAGAGGATGACTTCATCACTACATCCCACACACTCCACAGAGAACACAAGCCTGTGCCGATGAGTAAAAGGATTTAATATAATCCACTGGATTCGCCTGACTGTAAGGCATTTGTAAATATTCATCCACTTCAAAACAAATAAATTACTCTTCTTAAAAATAGTGCTTTAGCATACTTGCATGTTAGTGCTTTTGTACACTGACCAGCTTACAACTTCATCAATAAATCATATACTGATAATTTACTAATGGTTTGTTCATCATTTGTTCATGATTAACAATTGTTTATTGGGATGATCCTAAAACAATTTTGTCATAAATACTTCAATGATTTATAAGTGATAAATAATGTATCAACTAATAACTTATAAACATCTACTAATGATCTGTTTGATTTATTTCATTATTTTACATTTTTAAGATAACTTACAACACATTTGTAAATTGTTAGCATAACTCTTAATTTAATCATTAATCATTTACGAAGTATATTGTCACGTTTTGTAAATGATTCGTTCATCATTAACTAATAACTTATAAGTGTCGCATAACTGAATTAATAAAACATTCATAAAATATTAACATCACTTTTATGAATGTATAGCCATGTTTTGTAAATGATTTGTTTAAATTAACAAATAATTTATAAAGGACTTGTAACTGAATTAATAAAACATTCATAAAATATTAGTATATTACTTATCAATCATTTATAAATGTATATTCATGTTTCGTAAATGATTTGTTAATCATTAACTAATAATTCATAAATGACATAACTGAACGTTATTATAAAGTGTTACCGAAAACGACTACTACAGAGGTTATACGTTTAAATACAGGGTATACACATATATACAAGAGTGAAAGTAAAAGCAGGAAAAGAGAGAAGACAAGTAGCAAAACTTACTAACAGTCCTTGAGAGCCAGCACAAAAATCAGTTTCATTATCTAAGATTGAGAATCGATACTTGCATCAGTTACGTGCTGAGTTTCGGAGGAGTGCGGCTGATGTTGGCTGGCTTTTTCCGTTTCCGCGGGAAGGTTTGACTGAGGACTTGAAAGTTTGTTTCGCCGGAGGTGGTGGTCCCGAAAGATGAGCGCGATGGAAGCGCGGTCGCTGTGACGTCCGGGAGAGACGTGCGTGAGTGGGTGATGGATGATTCAGGGGCAATCGGAAGAACACCGAAGAAAATCCCGGTGCTCCTCTTTTATGACAGACAAGCCAACACACCTCCTTGGGGTGGGATAGCCAATGACATAGGTGCAAAGTTGGCGGGCAAACTTTCCTTTGTCTTGTCTTGTGGCATGATTTGCATAATTTATGGAGGCATCAGATAGGAGTGTATTTTCTTCACAGTACCATTAAACATAGAACAGTGCATTTTGTAGTTATGTGACATATATAGGTGAATGAGACATGGAAAGAGCTTTAAAAAGAGTCCAAACTTGACAGATAAGAAAAGCATATAAAAGAAGTTATGGTTTACAGACAAATTTATCATTAGAAATGACACTAGCACAACTACAATCCTAGCTAAGCTTATACAGTGGGAATAACTACAGGTCCTTCTCAAAAAATTAGCATATTGTGATAAAGTTCATTATTTTCCATAATGTAATGATAAAAATTTAACTTTCATATATTTTAGATTCATTGCACACCAACTGAAATATTTCAGGTCTTTTATTGTTTTAATACTGATGATTTTGGCATACAGCTCATGAAAACCCAAAATTCCTATCTCAAAAAATTAGCATATTTCATCCGACCAATAAAAGAAAAGTGTTTTTAATACAAAAAAAGTCAACCTTCAAATAATTATGTTCAGTTATGCACTCAATACTTGGTCGGGAATCCTTTTGCAGAAATGACTGCTTCAATGCGGCGTGGCATGGAGGCAATCAGCCTGTGGCACTGCTGAGGTGTTATGGAGGCCCAGGATGCTTCGATAGCGGCCTTAAGCTCATCCAGAGTGTTGGGTCTTGCGTCTCTCAACTTTCTCTTCACAATATCCCACAGATTCTCTATGGGGTTCAGGTCAGGAGAGTTGGCAGGCCAATTGAGCACAGTAATACCATGGTCAGTAAACCATTTACCAGTGGTTTTGGCACTGTGAGCAGGTGCCAGGTCGTGCTGAAAAACGAAATCTTCATCTCCATAAAGCTTTTCAGCAGATGGAAGCATGAAGTGCTCCAAAATCTCCTGATAGCTAGCTGCATTGACCCTGCCCTTGATAAAACACAGTGGACCAACACCAGCAGCTGACATGGCACCCCAGACCATCACTGACTGTGGGAACTTGACACTGGACTTCAGGCATTTTGGCATTTCCTTCTCCCCAGTCTTCCTCCAGACTCTGGCACCTTGATTTCCGAATGACTTTGGACCACTGAGCAACAGTCCAGTGCTGCTTCTCTGTAGCCCAGGTCAGGCGCTTCTGCCGCTGTTTCTGGTTCAAAAGTGGCTTGACCTGGGGAATGCGGCACCTGTAGCCCATTTCCTGCACACGCCTGTGCACGGTGGCTCTGGATGTTTCTACTCCAGACTCAGTCCACTGCTTCCGCAGGTCCCCCAAGGTCTGGAATCGGTCCTTCTCCACAATCTTCCTCAGGGTCCGGTCACCTCTTCTCGTTGTGCAGCGTTTTTTGCCACACTTTTTCCTTCCCACAGACTTCCCACTGAGGTGCCTTGATACAGCACTCTGGGAACAGCCTATTCGTTCAGAAATTTCTTTCTGTGTCTTACCCTCTCGCTTGAGGGTGTCAATGATGGCCTTCTGGACAGCAGTCAGGTCGGCAGTCTTACCCATGATTGCGGTTTTGAGTAATGAACCAGGCTGGGAGTTTTTAAAAGCCTCAGGAATCTTTTGCAGGTGTTTAGAGTTAATTAGTTGATTCAGATGATTAGGTTAATAGCTCGTTTAGAGAACCTTTTCATGATATGCTAATTTTTTGAGATAGGAATTTTGGGTTTTCATGAGCTGTATGCCAAAATCATCAGTATTAAAACAATAAAAGACCTGAAATATTTCAGTTGGTGTGCAATGAATCTAAAATATATGAAAGTTTAATTTTTATCATTACATTATGGAAAATAATGAACTTTATCACAATATGCTAATTTTTTGAGAAGGACCTGTATATGCAATTTGACAATTCAACAGCGGTTACATTTTGGCACAGTCATATTTTGAGAATAACTGTACATACAATCTCTAAGCATGTTTGTGTGTGAGTCTCTGTGTGTGCGTATGTGATGTGTATTTGGGCTTTGGCTGGAATGTCTGGTCTGGTCCACATGAGGGGCCCTTTGATGTCCCAAGAGCTAGGAAATGGGGTTCTCTGTTTAACCTCAGAGGGTCTACGAAAGTGCCAAAGTGCTCGAGATTTACAAGCACAGTTCAGCAGGCTAAAAGCATTCTAAAAATTCCAAAGTTTATTGACTGTTCTGATACATGTACATATGCCACATCTGACTCAGGTGAAGTCGACGGTCTGAGGGGGCTCAGCAAAACAGAAAGCTAAATGGTCAATGCAGACCTCAAGGAAGGGAGGAGCACAGGTTAGGGACGCAGGTCAAGGTAGAACAACATGATCAGAAGCTCTGGGGAGTAGACTGAGACGACAAGCTGGCAATAATATTTAGAAGAGGAGGTGGAAGAGGGAGGCTGGGTGTGATCAGAGAATCCAATAGGGAATCAGCCAGATGAAGGGTTTAATATAGATTATTGTCCAGAAACTCACTCTCAGTGACGGGTGGATGGGCGGTGCTCCTGGACCAAGCCCTGGGCTACCACACATACTCCCGACTCATACCCCTCATCAGATGCATTGCCCTCAGGCTCTGGTGTGATGTAAAGCTTGATCGCTCCTCCTAGTTCGGGCTGCAACATTGCGGCTGAGTCATTCACCCCATCTGCGGTGGGTTCTAGCTGTCTCATCTCACCATCTGTGGGTTCCTGGCTAGGCACTAGGTTTGGAGTGGGGCTGGTGACCACTAACCACCTTCCCGGATGACAGCATGTGCTTGTTTCTGCTTGCCGGTCTCAACACTGCCACACAAGCACAGGCTGTCATCCGGAAAGGTGGTTAGAGGTACCAGATCCTAGTGATGTTATATATGACACTGAAGCTTCGATGTGCATATCGCGCATGTGACACAATTTCTAGTGAAGCCCCGTATCGGGGTGTGTATTGGTTTCCCAGAGTCACGTGACTGATGACAAATTAAGCCTCACTTTCTGTCCAATCACGTGCATGTTTCGCTTTGCGCATCAGAATGTTCGAACACCCAGATCTTACTTTACCAAGTAGGTTTTCATTCAGACTTATTCAATTACATTTCTAAATACCCAGTCGTATAAGTAATATGAAGAATAAAAATTATTTCAGGAAAATAAAATATTTGCCATATATGAATTGCATATGTGTACATTTATTCTTCTGTTACATCATATTGATATCCATACTGGCATTAAATGTCACAGTTTAATAGGTAAATAAATTTATCACAGCGATAAATTCAAACACACACTATTAGACTTTTATTTGAGCACGTAACATGAACTCTGTGGTGGCTGCTTCCTCTGACGAAGCTTCTTTCACAGGGTTTTGCTGCCCTATTTTTTACTAAACACCAGAAGGCGCTGTATCCGACACTCTCGAAGTCAGGCAGAGGGTGAGAAACAGAGTTCAAACTAACAGAACTGTGACAACAGGTTTATGTTGTTTTCAATCACTATTGTACTCTTTTCATCACAAGCAAAACAGTAAATATACAATAGCATCTTGGCTCTGGAAAACATATATATTTTTACCTTTAAAGCAGACGACACCTGCATCTTCTTCGTGACCACAGTCATGGTTTTCCAAAGGACTGTGTGAGCACTGTGTGAGGGATGACTCACTTCCTGAACATTCCACATTATTCAACCAGATCAGATCACTTCCCTGGCCAAAATAAGCCTCAGAGTGTGCAATAACAGCTCGTCCACATCCCAACTGTCTGCACACCACCTCAGCATCTTCAATGTCCCAGTTATCATCACACACTGTTACCCACTGGTCATCATGAAGGATCTCAACTCTCCCAGAGCAGTTATTACTACCATTCACCAGTCTGATAGTATATTCACCTAAAAAAAATAAAATAACTATATTATGAATTATGTTTCGAGTAATAATAGTTTGCAAGAGCGTGATTATAAACACAAGGAGGCTGTGAAAGTGTCTAGTGAGTACATGAGTTTTTCTGTTCAGCTGATATAGCCTCTGTAGTCCCATTTAGCTGCTTCTTAGCAACCGCCTTTTTTATGAAAAGTAAAAGATTTAAAGGGGTCATGAACTGCATTGGTTTATTGTTTTATAATGTTTCCTGGGGTGCACTTACAATGTTATTATGCTTTTTACATCCAAAAATTGTCATAATTTATAAATAAAAGGCATTTTTCCTACCCTGATTTTAGCCTCTGATTTGAACGCTCTGTTTTAAGGGGCGTGTCTGCTGTGAGACTTCAGTGTAAACGCCCACTGCTGTGATTGGCTGAAATCTTTGCATATGAGATAGCCAAGTATTACTCTCTCTTTTAGTGCGTTTTTACTATTACAGCTCTGGTTAACTAATCGTGAAAAATGTTGCATTACATTTAGATCTATGGCGTTATATTTAGATCGTGGCATGAAAGGTTGCAGAGATGAACACTGTGTAGCCGATCACAGACATGTTGAGTGAATTAAAGCAGTGATCTCATCATTTCGACTCAATTTCTGTACACTAACAAATGCTTTCATCTTCACTAACAGTGCAAACGCGATATAACTAAAAGATTAATTGAATAAAACGGGAGTTTTGCGCGTCAGTCACTGATAAATTTGCGCTGTTTGATTGACAGCTCCAGTGTGCGCTGCTCCAACGATTGCAAAGGAAGCTTTCTTTGATCGCTTTCTTTATATAATTTAATCACAGATAAATAACAGATTATTTTCATCCTACTAAGAGAAACAACGCAAGTTGACGTTTAGTCACGAGTTTGATTTACTGACACATAGATAGAGAACGACTGTACATGAATCATTAATATCAGATCAGGCATTAGAATTAACACAGTTACTGACATGTTTTTGTCACTGTTGAGTCCAGGCACTGCACAATATAATCCTCAACGGCATGTTTATTGCTTGGTAGCTCGATCTGGTTTAGCAACACATAGGCCTTTGTTAGTTAGACCAAAGAATATACACTAACAAGAAGCGACACTCAATAGAAATTTCCATTGAAACACCGGCGCCCAGCAGTAGCCCTGTGTTTCCGCCATTTTGGGGTGAAAGCGAGTCCACTAGTTTCTGGCAATATCAGCTGCTTTGTTAAAAAAAAACATACATTAAAGCTGAAATCCAACCTGAATGATGACAACACAGAATAAAATACTATCACTAGTGATCATCAAATCCTTTTAACAGTTTATTTTACACACTTTGTGTTGAAGTCTTCCACTTTTTTCTCAAAACCTTTGCTCTCTAGAAACCCAGTCAGTTTGGGTTAAAATTCTTTGAAGTTCAAGTATTAGCATTATAAAATACTGAATTAATATTAATTAATATATAATATTAATTAATTAAATTAAGAACACGCATCAGAAAATTGGGAATGTTGGACAATAAACAACTTGATTTTGCAGTGTTGTCTAATGTCAGTTAAAACTCTTGTATTTAACCAGAATAAATGACTGTAACTATATGTTACTGCCTCTGAAATAAAGCAACATGCAGCATAACATTGATGTTTTCTGGCTCATCCTGGACTGAAGCACAGGCTCTACGCTCCAGCACAATGGTGACCCACAAAACACACGACAGAAACCCTCTAAATCCCAACAGAACATGAAACACTAACAGATCTCTCAAGATCTCAGCATCTTCACTTATTACAATCCACACTTTATTTCATATTAAAGTTATTATTGAGAATTAACAGAGGTTACACACCAGCTGTAGGTGAAGAGGAGAGAGTGATAGAGCCAATTCAATGAATGGGGATTATTAGGAGGCCGTGATTGGTAAGGGCCAATGGATGGGATTTGGCCAGGACCCTGGGGTTATACCCCTACTCTTTACGAGAAGAGCCATGGGATTTTTAATGACCACAGAGAGTCAGGACCTCAGTTTAACGTCTCACTTGAAGGATGGTGCTTGTTACAGTACAGTGTCCTGTCACTGGGGCGTTAGGACCCACACAGACCACAGGGTGAGCACCAAGCAAATGTGCCGTAATGCGTCAAGGCTACGTATAATATGTTTCCTGTAGCTCAGTGGTTAGAGCATGGCACTAGCAATGCCAAGGTCATGGGTTCGATCCCAGGGTTTGCACATACTCTAATACAAATGTATAGTATAATGCAATGTAAGTCGCTTTGGATAAAAGCGTCTGATAAATGTAAATGTGTGTTCTTTTATCGATTTTCAGGGCTTGTTTTGTTTGTTCCATGGCTCAAGCTGAACAGGCCAATAAGAGATTAATAACTACCATTATTCATTTTAATTATTCTAATGTCTAAATAAAACATCTACAAATGTATAAAACTGATCAGAAACTATCGGGCCATAGACACTTGTTCAATAGTTCTCAGTGAATCTGCATGATTCATGGGTTCACTTTATCATCGCCCTCTACTGGTGAACCATTGAAATTTTGAAACATTTCAAAACAGTTATGACGTAATGTTACTTTGGCAGTTTGATACATGCTCCAAATCACTGATTCTAAACAAAAGATTTATAAAGCTTCAAAGCTTCACGAAGCAGTGTTTTGAAATCGCCCATCACTACCGCTTTTCCCAGGACATGTCCTGTTTTCACGTCCTGTCCTGGCTGTCCTGGTTGTTTTTTATAAAGTGATGAAAATGTCCTGGTTTTCATTGTTTTTCATTGGGCCATTAAATTGACTGGTGTTACGAGATTTTCGGTTTCTGAGATTTTCGGTTTCCGAAGGCGGAGCATACATTAATATTAATGATTTTGCAAACATGCGCGATTGCACGTGCTACTGAGAATATTAGTTCACATTGTATCTCAAGACATACGTGGATTATTCCATAAAGGTAACTTTATTCTCAGCATCACCTAAACCAGTGGTTCCCAAACCTGTCCTGGAGGACCCCCAGCACTGCACATTTTGGATGTCTCTCTCATCAAACACACCTGATTCAACTCATTAGCTCATTAGTAGAGACTGCAAGACCTGAAATGGGTGTGTCAGATAAGGGTGACATACAAAATAAGCAGTGCTGGGGGTCCTTCAGGACAGGTTTGAGAACCACTGACCTAAACTACAGTTGTTTATTTCTAGGTAACAGTTTATAATGTTTTCATTAGTATGTACGATTAGTTCAGTCGATTGTAACTGAATAACAGATACTTTGTGTAACAGCAGAGCAACCTTCAGCTGTCGTCTACAATGAGTTCAGCTCGTTGTGCTCTTCCTTTGTACCTTGCGATGTAACAGCCGATAGGCCTATATACATTTCTTTAGAACTTTCATGCCTATTTGATAAGCAACAAAAAAAATGCTGGGAAAGATCAGCTCTACAGCAAAATATAGAAGGGCAAACAAGGAGGATGAGGAAGAAAAACAGGATGAAGAGGAAAACGAGGATGAAGAAAACCAAAGATTTAGACACTTTTTGTTAGTTTTTGTAAGTTTGTGAGAGCTATTTTTGGATTGCTAATATAGGTATTTTTTTAGTTATTTAATATTTATTTGTTTTTCTAATACAGAAGAGACATTAACTTATAATAAAATATGTTGAGTAACCTCTGAGAAGCCGAGTGTCCTGGTTTTTGGTAATCAAAATATGGTCACCCTATGCTAGGTACGTTAATTGTATTTTTCATGTGCGTGCGCGGAATGCTAATGAGTTGCACCTTCTCGGGATCTAATTTAATTCACAGTCATTTTACAAATTAGCAGCACAAAAGACAAAAATAAGATCAATACAGAATGAATTCACTTTCATGCAATATATTCATTTATATTATGTAGGCAATGAGACAAGATTAAACTCTCACCTACAATGATGATAACAGTGTTACTCCAAGGCGACTTTACAGTGCCGTTTTGATAGGAGTAATCACAGCTGTAGCTGCCCTGATGTGAGACGCTTACATTGACCAGGTTGAAAGTCGCACCAGAAACATGTTTCTGGGAGGATATAGATGATCCGTTTATGAACAGGTGGAATTCAGCATCAACATTGCATCTTGGTTTAGGTGTTGTGCATCTGAACTGAATGTTTTCTCCAGGAGAAACAGCTACATGTGTGGGGATCACAGAAAGAGTGGGCTGCTGCAGGTCACCTGCTACAGAAATAGGCATCCATTTAAAATTAAATGTTAAGATGAAAATCATTAAATACATGAAACTTATTGTAATTTCTATTGCTCATTTCTACCTAACCCTAACCCCAATGTCAAAATGCAAAAGATTTACCTGAACAAACAACACCAGCATCTTCACCATGACCACAGTTGTGAGCTCCTAGTCCTCTGTGTGAACATTGTGTGAGGTTTCCTTCACCTCCCGAGCATCCAACATCATCCAGCCAGATCGATCCACTGCCTTGACCAAAGGCGGCACTTTTAGGTGCACTGATGGCTGAACCACACTCTAACTGTCTGCACACCACAGCAGCATCATTCATGTCCCAGTCATCGTCACACACGGTTCCCCACTGGCCATTATGATGGATCTCCACTCTTCCACAGCATGAATCAGACCCATTCACCAATCTTATGTCTGGTAAGATATAAAAATGTAAGTTATGTGATTAAAAAATATGTTGTAAGTATGTGTATATGTGTTTGAAATTGTTAGGAGCCAAACACCAAATGTGCATAGCCCCTCTACATTTTTTTTCTTTGTTTTTTTTTTCAAAACTCATTGTGGCGTGATGTCAGATTCACATTCTCTATATTGTTTGTGTTTGAAATTGTTAGTAGCCAAGCTTTTTTTATTTTTTATTTTTTTTATAATTATTATTTGGGACTGAACACCATAGGTTTATGTTGTTTTCAATCACTATTCTACTCTTTTCATCACAAGCAAAACATCAAATATACAATGGCATCTTGGATCTGGGGAAAACAAATATTTTTACCTTTTAAGCAGACAACACCTGCATCTTCTTCGTGACCACAGAAAAGGAATCCCAAATAACTGTGTGAGCACTGTGTGAGGGATGACTCACTTCCTGAACATCCCACATCATTCAACCAGATCCGATCACTCCCCTGGCCAAAATAAGCCCCAGAGTTTGCACTAACAGCTTGTCCACATCCCAACTGTCTGCACACCACCTCAGCATCTTCAATGTCCCAGTTATCATCACACACTGTTCCCCACTGGTCATCATAAAGGATCTCAACTCTCCCAGAGCAGTCAGTATTACCATTGACCAGTCTAATACTATATTCACCTGAAAAAAAAATATATATATTCAAATATATTATGAATCAACTCACATCTAACAACATGCTAAACTAGCTAAAACCATCAGTCATCTCATGTAACTAGGATCTGAGTTTAACTAACAGTCTGTTACTTACCAGTTACTGAAGTTTGAGCACTGGCTGTTGAGATGAAAAACAGTGACATTTAAAAACATTGTAGACTTACAATTAGATATTATGATTTACTTTAACATCACCATCACTGAGCTTCTGACACCTCATTCAGTCTTTACGTAAAAAAACATTTTCCCTGAAATTTCGAGTAATAATAATCTGCAAGAGCGTGAAGACTGTGAAAATGGCCTGGTGAGTTTTTCTGTTCAGCTGATGACGTTTAACATCCCCAACAACCTCTGTAGTCCCATTTAGCAGCTTCTTAGCAACCGCCTTTTTTAAGAAAGGTGAAAGCTTTAAAGAAAATCACAAGGAGCATTACTGATGTATTTTATGGAGTAGAGCAGGGATGGGCAACTTCGGTCATGAAGGGCCACTGTCCTATGATTAAACTCACCTGCCTGTAGCTTTCTAGTAATCCTAAAACGCTGATTAGCTTGTTCAGGTGTGTTTGATTAGGGTTGGAGCTAAACTTTGCAGGACAGTGGCCCTCCAGGACCGAAGTTGCCCATGCCTGGTGTAGAGTAAAACATGAAAATATCTTGAGCTTGTGTTATCCACAGACCTTGTTTCAGGCCTTAAAAAAAAACATTCAAATAAATCTATATTGACTTCAAAACGATGGAACCAGAAGTGCTAAAATGCTAACTGGTTTTCAGAGTTTTGGCCTACAAAAATACCTCTTCCTTGCCAGAAATTTGTGTAAGTAGATGCCACATTCGACTGCTCCAGACATGTTGGCGCATCCGCCATCTTGGAACAGTCAACATTTCATTTCAGATGCTTTCTTCACTCACAGTAAAAACCATTGAGTTTTCTCAGAGTATTGCGCAGCCTCTGTTTGTAAAACCACCAAGATTTAAATAACCTTTTACAGGTGAGAATGTGTTGGTTTGTTTTGTATTATCTCAATATTACAGGTTTTTAATCTATGGCAATAGTGTTAGCTAACACCTTCTTCTTATCTAACATTAACGATAAACTAAATCCTATGAAAATCATCTGCTGAAGTCTATTGCAGACATAGATATTCATACATGTGTTTAACTACAGTTGAAGATTCACAGTCAACCTGATCTTGAGTGTTTATGGCTTATGTATATGCTAATGAGGCATCTGTGAATATACAGTATATGATCCCTCCAGCCCTCTATACTGTATATTGTAACACAAGGAAACTGGGGAGCTGATTGAGACGCACCTATAGATGAATTTGTTAGAATGCCGTCTATATCGAAAAACACATACCATTGCAAAACTGGGCTGTTTCCCGAAAGCTTCTTAAGACCAAGTAGATTGTAAAAACCAATAAGCTTATAATGCGTGACTACTGAGCAAAGAGGACACTGCCACTGACAGACAAGACAGAGCAGGTTACTCTGACATGAAACAAAGTCTCAGCTTTCAAATTCTGTCAATTTTATCATGAAGTTCAAACAATAAATACTGTGAAGGTGCTCTTAAATGTGACAGATTGCTGTAGTGCCTCAGCTCAAGTGGCCAACGTTCTTCTTCTTTACTAGGACTACTAGTTCATAGTAAATAAACAAGAAAGAGCATCAGAAGCTATGTTGAAAGATACAGTACAACTTTCGGAAATGTATCATGTCTCATGTAATTCATAGTTTTCAGTCACATGACAGTTGCAGAGCCCTGGAGGGCAAAACAGCCATGTAACTGCAGCCTGTCACTTTTCCACCTTAAAAACAAAAATATGTGAACAAGATGCAAGTTTTGGGCACTTACTGCAGTGATTTCAATCATTAAAAACAGCAAGACGATTTTTTAAAAAGCTAACGTGAAAAACACTAGGTTGGGTTGCACCAATAAGTATTAAATTATGAAAAGTTTAACACTAATCAAGGATTTGTTGATCTGGGTTTTATTGTAAATTGAGTTGTGTTGCACCACTTAATTTTAAACACAGATAAACTACACAGAAAAACTGTTAGAATGAAATGGTTGATCAAGCAGCATAGGCGAACGGTGAACCGACGGCAGGCTAAAGAATTCTTAGTCCAACCCACCCTTAAAGTGCCTTAAAGTACTAAAACAGTGATATTAAAAGATCAAATTCAGTTGATGCATACTTTATACAGGTGAGCAGATGGTCAATAAAAAAAAAATATAGAGAGAGAGAAGTATTTTGCTAAATATATGCACTATATTATATACAGTTGCATGAAAAAGTATAAGAACCCCTTGCAGAATCTATGAAAATAATAATTTTGATTAAACAAGACAAATCAAAAATGCATGTTATTTTTTATTTAATACTGTCATGAGTAAGATATTTTATATAAAAGATGTTTACATATAGTCCACAGGACCAAAAATAGCTGAATTAATAAAAAATAAAAAAAACATTTAAAAGTTTGTGAACCCTTGGTTCTTAATACTGTGTGTGGTTACCTGGATGATCTATGACTGTTTTTTTGTTTTGTGATGGTTGTCCACGAGTCTCTTGTTTGTTCTGATCAGTTAAACTGAGCTCTGTTCTTCAGAAAAATCCTCCAGGTCCTGCAGATTCTTCAGTTTTCAAGGATTTCTTTACTTTAAGATGTATTAAGAGCCGTGGGGTGAAAACTTTTGAACAGGATGAAGACCTGGAGGATTGTTCTAAAGAACAGAGCTCAGCTTAACTGCTCAGAACAAACAAGAGACTCATGAACATTTACATTTACATTTATTCATTTGGCAGACGCTTTTATCCAAAGCGACTTGCAAGTGAGGAATACAACAAGCGAGTCGTCATGACGAGGCAAATAGAAACAAGAAGTGCTAATAATACAAATTTCAGGCAGTGCTCAGAGTATCATAAAGGAAGTGAAAGGATAGGAATAAGAAGTTTTCTTTTTTTTTAAGATGAGGTTAAGTGCTCACAAAAGAGATGAGTTTTCAGCAGTTTTTTGAATATTGCCAGGGATTCTGCATTCAAAAGACAACCATCACAAAAAAAACAAAAAACAGACGTGGATCACATGGGTAACCACACAGTATTAAGAACCAAGGGTTTACATTTAAATGGGATTATTTTAATAAATTCAGCTATCTTTTATGTAAAATATCTTACTCGGGACAGTACTAAATAAAAAAATAACATGCATTTTGTATGATCTCTCTTATTTTTCACATATTCTGCAAGGGGTTCACAAACTTTTTCA
>RJVU01063374.1:369498-385138 GCA_003731715.1 Anabarilius grahami | reverse complement strand
ACCTTTATGAGACCAAGAACCTTCATCTTTGACTGAGAATACCACAAAAGCTTTGTAGTTGGTATAATAATTGCGATCACTTCACATTTGCTTACATTTAGATATAAGACAGAAGCTTTTGAAAAAAACTAATCAGTGGTATTGATAGATGAGGAAATCTGTGATTTATTCTTTCAATCAATCGTTACCGTTGAACGTTTTTTTCCCGTATGTTTTTTTTTTAAATATATATCTTTAGCGTTTGAATGGGACTTTTAATTTGGTGTGGCGATATGATGTCATAAGGCTGCGCCGCGCTCCTGCATCTGTGATTGAAGAAAGGTTTGTGTTTTTAATCATTTAAAGTTTAAATAAATGCAAGCCGTTCATGCTGTTATATAGAGAACGTTGAAATAAATAAATTATTAATAAATGTAACAATGCAATGTTTCTAATAACAGTAATGAATATAGTTTTTTTTCAGTAAAGTGCATAAACAACAACAATGAACAGTTTCTCTTAGTAAACATGAAAAGGTGCGTCTCATTTCTCAATGAGTGCGTCTTCTGTTGAATAAAAATATTATTTCTAATTATTGTTATATTTATTATTATATATTCTATTTTAGTTTTTAATAATGGAACTTTTCTTACAATAGCAATGTTTTTTATTTTTGTTTAGCAATAATAATAATCATAATAATTAGTTATTGTCTTATTAATATAAAAGAACACAATTTTGGACCAAGCCCTACAAGGAATCCCCCCCAAATCTAGCAGCTCTAATCCATTAACTCTCACTCTGAGTCCCTTATCAGTGCACTGACTACTAAACTAGGGAGTTGATTGAGACGCACACAGAGATTTAGTTTGCATTTATTTTTCTTTCTGTTAATTATTCTCATCTTAATCATGACAGAGTGTCCAAACACAGAAAAACTCCTGGTGAAGCGACTGAGATCCATATGACACTATTATAAAGATGGCGTTTATTAAAGAGGAGATTGAAGACATGAAGATTGAAGAAACGTTCAGAGTCAAACAGGAAGACACTGAGGATCAAACAGGTTGGTTTCATTTCTTGTGTTATTCAGCCTGGTGGTAGAGCTTTAATGATGATTGACAGACTTCAGTACACACAACAAACGCATAGATTGCCAACTTAAGGTATACTTTAACGCCATTTTGAACAAAAACAAATGCTGCGTCCCAATTCGCATACTTCTACTACGCCCTAAAAGTATGTACTCTTTTTGTTCACAAAAAGTACATACTTTTGAGTGTGTAGCAAAATAGTAGACAAGCTTTGGGACATACTATCACGTCATACAATTGCGTCTTTTCTCTCTGTCACATCCTGTCACCGTAAACTGACCTGTCAATCATCTTACATCCTCCACCCCATTTCATTAAGTTAATTTCCTACCGTATCGGAGAGAAATGCAGCACATTGATCTGCAGTCGCGGGTCTTTCATGTGGAGAACTCTCCTCATATTAATGCATAATGATGCATTTAAAAGTTAATGGCCAATTGGATCTTTATAAAAGTCTACATTGGTATTGCAGATGAAATATAACACAGATGACATTAAATAAATATTTTCTATCAGGTTAAACTGATTATAAGTCACTCAAACCTCTCACCGTCGGTCGCACATACAGTACAGTCCAAAAGTTTGGAACCACTAAGATTTTTAATGTTTTTAAAAGAAGTTTCGTCTGCTCACCAAGGCTACATTTATTTAATTAAAAATACAGTAAAAAACAGTAATATTGTGAAATATTATTACAATTTAAAATAACTGTGTACTATTTAAATATATTTGACAAAGTAATTTATTCCTGTGATGCAAAGCTGAATTTTCAGCATCATTACTCCAGTCTTCAGTGTCACATGATCCTTCAGAAATCATTCTAATATGCTGATCTGCTGCTCAAGAAACATTTAATGTGTACAATTGTACAAAATATTTGTGTACAATATTTTTTTTCAGGATTATTTGATGAATAGAAAGTTCAAAAGAACAGTGTTTATCTGAAATCTAATCTTTTGTAACATTATAAATGTCTTTACTGCCACTTTTGATTGATTTAATGCATCCTTGCTGAATAAAAGTATTCATTTCTTTAATTTCTTTTCAAAAAAATAAAAATAAAAATTCTTACTGACCCCAAACTTTTGAACGGTAGTGTATAATGCTACAGAAGCTTTGTATTTCAGATAAATGCTGTTCTTTTGAACTTTCTATTCATCAAGGAATCCTGAAAAAAAAAGTACACAACTGTTTTCAACATTGAAAATAATCATAAATGTTTATTGAGCAGCAAATCAGCATATTAGAATGATTTCTGAAGGATCATGTGACACTGAAGACTGGAGTAATGATGCTGAAAATTCAGCTTTGCATCACAGGAATAAATTACTTTGTCAAATATATTTAAATAGAAAACAGTTATTTTAAATTGTAATAATATTTCACAATATTACTGTTTTTTACTGTATTTTTAATTAAATAAATGTAGCCTTGGTGAGCAGACGAAACTTCTTTTAAAAACATTAAAAATCTTAGTGGTTCCAAACTTTTGGACTGTACTGTATCTGCCATGTTTTGTAGTTTTTTTAAACACATTTTACTCGTGTTTGTAGTTCTGAACTGAATCCTCGTCCAACGCGCAATGGGTTGTGGGCAATATTAGCCTTTATAGTGTGCACGGATCCACACTTCGAAAATCTACCGGAAATAGTAGACCATCTGGGGACTTTTGGCATACTCTTTTCAACATACTATGCTTTGGGACACACTTATTTTAATCTCACGTACTATTTAGGATGGATAGTATGGACATCGGGATGCAGGGATAGTTTGCTTTGTGTCCAGTTGGGAGTTTAAAAAAGCTTGTTGGCTTGTAAACACCTTCGTACTCCCATTGGTCCATGGCGACTATGTAATAGGAGGTGTGTGCTGAGACTCCGCCTTCTTTCACGTGAACTCTGGATTCGTTTCTTCTGTTGAGTCCGGCGAGGTAAGACGTCCACCGCTGAAAATGTGAGCACTCCACAGTGCTGATTTACAGAGCTCGTGCTAACATACCCATGTTGCTATGATCAGATGATGATCTATAAAAAATGCTTTCTCTTTTCTCATTTTTGTTGTTTATTTTGTTTCTGAGAGGAAAGCGTGCAGGACATAACCTTGATCTATAAGGTAGGATCGTACATTAAGGACAGATAAAAGTGGTATTATAGTATTATGGTATTATAACGGCGTCGCGTGTGCTTTCAGTTGCAGAATTCGCTTGAAACTGAAATTGAAGATGCCCCGTCTTCTTATAAGTCCAACATCTGGCAGCATTATGGCAGTGACTTTTCCAGTCACGCAACAGGACGACGGTAAAAAAAATAAAAAAATAAATAAAAACTTGTCAAAGCTATATTACAGTCACGGCACATGTTATTACCCGGAGTGGGAAATGAAGTGTTTCATGCTTCAGACCCACCCGCTTTTTTAATCACACACTGGAACTAACATAGCCAAAGTTTTAAAAGTAGCTATACAACAGTGGGAGCTTGAAAGGGCTCCTCATAATACTGCTGTTGTTACTGACAACACACGCAACATTGAGGTGGCAGTGAGAGAAGCCGTGTTGTCACCACATATGAGTGTTTCACGCACACATTGAATCTTGCATCTCAAGTCAATCTCGTGTCAGTCGCTTGCTTGGTCGCGTGAGAAAAGTCATGGCTTTCTTTCACCGCAGTGCCACAGCAACAGCTGTGATCACGGAAAAGCAAAAGATGCTTGTGATGCTTTGCTTTAAGAAGTTCTCTCTTAGGCTTCTTATTTCTAAGTTCATGTTAAATTTAAAATTTTTTCCAGTGACAGACAGACCTATTCAGTTGTTAATTTGAATATATAAAGTTTTTATTAAACCTTGAAATGTGATCTTGTATGTTGAAGTTATTGAAATTTTTATTGAAATGTTTTTTAAATAAATCTGTTATTTGAATTTCAGTTTCATTTCTAAAATTTTGTTCAAAATATGATGTGATACGTGTCGTATCGTGAACATTTACATTTACATTTACATTTATGCATTTGGCAGACGCTTTTATCCAAAGCGACTTACATTGCATTATACTATACATTTGTATCTTGAGTATGTGCAATCCCTGGGATCGAACCCATGACCTTGGCATTGCTAGTGCCATGCTCTAACCACTGAGCTACAGGAAAGCTTTGAGGTGTCACCACACACTATCGAGAACCCAGTATCGAGATACGCACCGTATCGTGACCTGAGCATATCGTCACACCCCTAGTTAATTCCAGTTCAGTTTTACAAACATAATGTGATTAAACCATCAAGGGTGTACAACGGGAATAGGATTTAGCTTAAATGTTGAATTTGTTGTTTTGCATGACTTTTCTTGACCTTTTTATATATATATACATATATAAGCGGTCATCGTACTATAAGAATATCCCGTAAGTTTCAGTACTGAAAACTTCCTTGTTTGTCCAATAAAAGCTTTTATTGACACCAGGCCCATTGAACGACTCGTCCCTAAATGCGCCTATAGGTGAAACCCCGCCTCCGCAGAAGAAATCAACGCCTACTTCATCATTGCAACGTTAGCCCCGCCTACCGGTGTGTTAGTGAGATGAGGAGGAGAGAAGAGCGATACAACAGGACAAAAATAGCATTACCTTTCAAAGGAACCTTATGCTAGGAACATGGTTATTTCTTTTCAACAATGTGAATTTCTCAGTTGAGCTTTTTTTATTATTTATTTTAAGATATGGACTCGACATGTCACTGTGTTAATTCTAATGCCTGATCTGATATTAATGATTCATGTACAGTCAGATGTTCTTTGTCTATGTGTCAGTAAATCAAACCAGTGACTAAACGCACAACTTCACGTTGTTCCTCTTAGTAGAATTAAAATAATCTGTTATTTAAACTGTGATTAAATTATATATAGAAAGCGATCAAAGAACGCTCCCTTTACAATGGCTGGAGCTGTCAATCAAATAGGGCGAGTTTATCAGTGAGTACATGTGCCAAAACTCCCATTTTATTCAACAAATCTCTTAGTTATATCGATTTTGCACTGTTAGATATAACAGGTGAGGTGAGACCCTTGAGCAAGGCACCGTACCCCCAACTGCTCCCCGGGCGCCGCAGCAATGGCTGCCCACTGCTCCGGGTGTGTGTTCACGGTGTGTGTGTTCACTGCTGTGTGTGTGCGCACTTGGATGGGTTAAATGCAGAGCACAAATTCCGAGTATGGGTCACCATACTTGGCCACATGTCACTTCACTTCACTTCACTTCACTATAAAGAAACACTGTTAGTTATTAAGAAAGCATTTGTTAGTGTGCAGAAGTTGAGTTGCAATGACGAGATCACAGCATTAATGCGCTCAACAACATGTCTGTGATCGGCTACAATCTTCATCACTGCAACCTTTCATGCCACGATCTAAATATAATGCCATAGATCTAAATGTAATGCTGCACTTTTCATGATTAGTTAACCTTGAGAGCTGTAATAGTAAAAACATGCTGAAAGTTTTTGAGTGAGTAATACTTAGCTATTTGTTACGACCGTCTAGGGCCAGCCGTAACATAAATGAATGTGTGCTCACTCGAAAAGAAATTTTTAACAAAAGATAAATTTATTAACACAATATAATGAAAAACATAAACAAAGGGATCAAATTCAGGAGTGGACCAGGCCAAAATAACAAACAAAAACAACTAATTTAAGTACCCTCTAAATTCCCTTAAAAAAAAAAACATAAAAAGAAAATTACAAAACAACTTCCCTAACTCCTTTAGCCCAAAACACAGAATAAAGATATATGCAAAAAAGAAACGCGTCACACTCCCTACTTCCCTTAAAGTAATTACAAATAATATTTACATAATGCAACTGAAAGAAAAAGCAAATACTGAAAACTGTAACTCGAACTGAACAAAAGCAAATTTTACAAGGTACACATAAACACAAGAGAAATCAAGGCAGTGCAACAAACAAAATGGCACAAAGTCGGCCTCAATAAGGTGTTTGGGGTGGTCCTTATATCATCACAGCAGGAATCAGCCAATCGGCCCCAGACCAATCAGGATCTCTGTGCAGGCCACACCTCCTCCTGCACAAAAACACTCAAAACATACATCGCAACAGTGCCTAAAGACATTGGATGTAACATATTTCAAATGGAAAGATGTCAGCCAATCACAGCAGTGGTCAGTGTAAACAGAGCGTTCAAATCAGAGGGCTAAAGTCAGGGTAGGAAAAATGCCTTTTTATTTCAAAATTATGACCATTTTTGATGTAAAAAGCAAACTAACATCATGAGTGCACCCCAGGAAACATTATAAAACAATTAAGCAATGCAGTTCATGACTCCTTTAATGTTTTCATGTCTTTGTGCCATTAAACTGGTGTTAACTTATTTTTGTTTCTTTTTACCCTAGACCTGATGGCGCTGAAAGAGGAGAGTCAAGAACTGAATGAAATGGAAGAGAAAATTCATGTTGAGAAAGGCCATGATATCATGACCGGGGAACAATCTTTTAGTTACTCACAAACTCATAAAACAGAACCTGAAAACCTTAAAGTTGAGACAAGCATTCCCACTGAAGAGAGTCCTTTCACCTGCCAACAGTGTGAAAGAAGTTTCAGAGGGAAAAAAAACCTGGAAGTCCACATGAGAATTCACACTAGAGAGAAGCCTCACACCTGCAATCTATGTGGGGAGAGTTTCTTACTAAAACGAAACCTTAAGACTCACATGAGAATTCACATTAGAGAGGGCCCTTTCACCTGCCAACAGTGTGGAAAGAGTTTCAGTCAAAAAGAAAGTCTTAATGGCCACATGAAAATTCACACTGAAGAGGGCCCTTTCACCTGCCAACAGTGCGGAAAGAGTTTTGTGCGTGAAGAAAGACTTAAAGTCCACATGAAAATCCACAGTCAAGAGAAGCCGTTCATATGCTCTCAGTGTGGAAAACGATTTACACTAAAAAAAGCCCTTGCAGCCCACTTGAATCTTCACACCGGAGAGAAGCCTTACACCTGCCAAGAGTGTGGGAAGAGCTTCTCACAAAACGGAAATCTGAAGACTCACATGAGAATTCACACTGGAGAGAAGCCGTACACATGCTCTCAGTGTGGAAAGAGTTTTAAACGGAATAGAGACCTCGATGCCCACATTAGGAATCACACTGGAGAGAAACCTTACTCCTGCAAAGAGTGTGGGAAAAGCTTCTCACAAAAAAAAAGTGTTAAGACTCACATGAGAATTCACACTGGAGAGAAACCGTTTGTTTGTGATCAGTGTGGAGAGAGTTTCAGATATAAACAATGCTTTGATCATCACATGAGGATTCACTCTGGAGAGAACTGTATTACATGTCATAAGTGTGCAACGAGTCTCACAGACAGGGATCACCTTAAGAATCATGCAAAAATTCACATCAGAGAGAAGCCTTACATGTGCCATGACTGTGGAAAGACTTTCACAAACAGAGCAAACTTTGAGTTTCACATGAGAATTCACACTGGAGAGAAGCCTTTCACCTGCCCTCAGTGTGGAAAGAGCTTCACGATGAAAGATCAGCTTAAGATTCACGTTAGAGTTCACACTGGAGAGAAGCCTTACAATTGTCTTCAGTGTGGAAAGAGCTTCAAGACGAAAGGAAACCTTAAGATGCACATCATGAGAGTTCACACTGAAAAGAAGCCTTACTCCTGCAAAGTGTGTGGGATGAGATTCTCACAAAAAGAAATTTTAATGACTCACATGACAATTCACACTGGAGAGAAGCCTTTCACCTGCCCTCAGTGTGGAAAGAGCTTCATGATGAAAGATCAGCTTAAGGTTCACATGAGAGTTCACACTGGAGAAAAGCCTTTCACCTGCCAAGAGTGTGGAAAGAGCTTCACGATGAAAGATCAGCTTAAGATTCACATGAGAATTCACACTGGAGAGAAGCCTTACAAGTGTCTTCAGTGTGAAAAGAGCTTCACAACAAAAAATCAGCTTAAGATTCACATGAGAGTTCACACTGGAGAGAAGCCTTACAAGTGTCTTCAGTGTGAAAGGAGCTTCACGACAAAAGGAAACCTTAAGATGCACATCATGAGAATTCACAGTTGAGAGAAACGTTTCACCTGCCCTCAATGTGGAAAGAATTTAACAGTGAAAGGACATCTTAAGATTCACATGAGAGTTCACACTGGTGAAAAGCCTTACAAGTGTCTTCAATGTAAAAAGAGTTTCAAATGTCACATACACCTGAAATGGCATTTGCAAACTAGGAACTAAGGACTTTGGGGTGGTACTCAATGTTTCGACTGCAGGGACCAGGGTCTAAATGAACAAAGTAAAAAAATGTCCCACTCAGAAAGTCCCTGCTCATGAGTTAGTACTTTTTCAAAGTTCATTGTTCTCCTTCATTTATGCTATTCGCCTGCTGTTTATACTACACGTTACGTGACAGAAGAACAGCAACTGAAGATGGACTTACCGGCTGTCCAGCTGTTATGCCTCGAGCAGCAATCCCTCGCAACCCACACCCACGGATTTCTAAATCTGGCAAGTCTCACCAACTTTCCGGACGAAGTTCTGAGCGTCTTTTTCCACACAAGCCTCAGCGCAGAAACTGAGGCATGCCTGCCCGGTGCGGGTCCTTGGGGGAGTTTCGCAGAGTATGTGGATTGGGTGCTGGTGAACTGCGATTCGCCACTGACCATTGGCCTCACTGAGGAGGAAGTCACCAGCCCCACTCCTTATCCAGAGTTCAGCCTGCCTTCACCCATCTACATAGACAACAAGCTAGAGCAGATGGAGGTATTTAGCCTGCTGCGAGGAACGTGCCTGAGATGACGAAAGGGACTGAGCTTTACATCGCCTCAGAGCCGCTCAGATTGTCTGACCAGGTGTGTGAGATGGCAACACCGTGCGGCGTCATGGGAGTACTCGTTCGAGGGGATGGAGTGGAGCCCCACCAACACTCACACCACAGAGGATGAGCAAGCGCTGGACTATTTTTTTTTTTTAAAGAGAACTGTTTTGAAGAGGATGATTCCCTTCCCCCGCTGTTTCCATCCAGCAAAAGTCCTCCAGAGTCTGTGCTGGTTCCGTCCAGCAAAGGTTCTCCTGTGTTTCCAATGTTCCCTCCCAGCCTCCCTCTCCCTCCTCCTCTTCAGACTTCCTCCAGTTCCTCTGCCCAGTCCCCCCTGTCTCCCACCAGCCCTCTGTGGTGTGGATCCACCTCGGGTCATCCAGATCCCTCGGTATACTTGGATCCCTTGGCTCTGCCTTCTGCCTCTGATCCAGTCACTCCACCTCGGCTCGTCGTCCAGACTCCTCCGCCCTTGCTCCTCCCCCCTTCAGCTTCACCTGGGACCATCAGCCATCTGGCTCCACTGGGCTCCCTCAACCCTCCGGCTCCACCTTGGTTGGACATCACCACGCCTTCACCACAAACTTGCAAGCCGTCTGCTGTGCGGCGTCTTTCCAACCTTACAGCTCCACTCTCCCTCGGCCCTCAGTCGCTCCGGTTCCACCTCAGACCTCTGGCACCCCGGCTCCACCTCTGGGGATCGTCGCCATGCCTCCATCGCGGCCACTGAAGCCTGCAGTATCGTGCCTGGTCATCGGCCATCCATCTGCGCTCTGGGCTCCATCTCTCCTCATGGCCTCGTCGAAGAGATTTACACCATGGCTCCTCCCTCCGTCGACTCTGCCGGGAGGCATCATCCTGGCTGGACTCTGGATTTTCCACCAGCTCATCCTGCTCCTGGTCTCCCCCTGGCTCCTCCCACCCTCCACTCCTGCATGGGTTGTTTTCTGATTCCCTGGACAATTTTTTTGTTTGGTTTTCTTCAGTTCTTCGCCCTCCTCCAGAACCCCCACCTTCCCTCCTCATTTGGACTCTTACGGCGCGAGGATGTGCCTCCCCAGGAGGGGGCAAACTGTAACGTATGTTTTCTGTGATTAGTTTGTCCCATCATCTGACCTAGTTTTCCTGAGTTGTCTAATTAGTAATTTCCTTCACCTGTGTCCTGTTTATCACCTTGTTGAGATCCTTTTCTCATCCATTCCTCATCCATTCTCATCAATGTTAGATGTGTTAGTGTGAATATCCTGATTTTTGTCATTAAATCCTGTTATCATTGTTCTATTTCGTCTGCCTGCTCTTTATACTACATGTTACGTGACACACACACAGTTTCTGCTAATCTCATGTTAATCTTGAGTACCTATAGAGTAGTATTGCATCCTTCATATCTCCAAAAAGTCTTTAGTTTTATCATATTTATAAAAGACAGATACACTGTACCTTCATATCTCCAAAAAGTCTTTAGTTTTATCATATTTATAAAAGACAGATACACTGTACCCAGAGATGGGCAGTATTTTAATTAAATGTATTTAAATTGTGTATTTAATTACTTTTGAGTATTTTGCTATTTGTATTTTCCTTAACAAAGAAAAAATCTAATGTAATTTGCAATTAAATACTTTGAGAGAAAGTATTTAAATACTTAAAATACATTAAAATATATTGTTTTATTCTCACATACATTAACTTTCATCACCAGGCTTAAAGGTAGTGTAGGTCATTTTCAGAGAAGCTAGCAATAGTGAGCTAGCTATGAAAGCATAAGAATCCCACCCTCCCTTCAGAGCGTCTCCATACCATGCCTCCTCCAAAACACATGAATGCAAACAGCAGGGAGAAAAAAGTCACCAGAGACTGCGTTAAACTACCTCATGGCTCAAAGCACATAACATTACAATTAAAAATGAACTTAAACAATTTAAAGAGCATTGACCTGTAGCATATGACTGCTGCACATTCATTTTGCCGTTGATAGTGTTGCCATTGAAAAACATAAATTTGAATCATGAACCACTCCGAGTGGGTTGACATCACGGGTCAACATCTCTTAATTACTGTAGTTATGGCATGAACGCAGCATAAGCTCGTTGTTTTGGTTCAGGAGGAACTGTAACGGTGCATTTACACAGGGAGTCAGCATCTATGTCTGAAGATTGGTGCTGACGCGACTTTCATAGTGACAACAGCCAATCATATTAGTTTCCATGCATAAGGCCATTTGATTGGCTGACGCTTGCATTATAACTTGAAAAGTTGAGAAATTTTCAACTTCTGCCACAAGCAACGCGAGTGAAGCAACCCACAATTCAGTTCGGCAACACATGACATCACCCATTCAAAGTAAATGAGAAGTGCTATCGCCCTGACCGATGTCTGTCTTACTTTGCATAGCAAGGTCAGAAGCAGGTAAAGAAGCTCCTTTTGTGCTCAGTCAAACTGATTTTAAGGTAAAGTAGTAAAATATACTATCAGATATTATTCACTGAATGTCATTATAGGACAGAAAATTAACGCAAATGGCTAAAACTGTAAATTATAGCTAAAGCATGACGTGCACTGTCTAGTGATGCGTGGATCGCAGTTATATCCGCGGGCGTTGCAGATAATCCACGGATGGGTAGGTCAAGTAATAAAAAATAACATTCTGATTAATTGCAGGTGAAAACACAGTCTGTCATGTCTTAAATTAATGTAACCTTAAGTATATTCAGTCTGTGCGTTCGTCCAGTGTCAAACTGGGACTTGTTTACAAATCATTCATCACTGAACAAACAAACATACGCGCACAAAACTGTTGCTGCCCTGGAAAAACAAACGTCATCCACTGTTTCCTTAACACTGAGTTGTCTGAGAAGCTGAAAAAGGTTATCTTTCCCTCACAACCAAAAACCCACTTTGGTGACATTGTTGAAAAATCTCATGCTCTTGCTCTCGCTCTGGATTTTCCACCTGCTCATCCTGTGTGTGCACGCATATCAGAGAGAAGTGCCCATACTAGGAATCCCGCACTTTATTACGTGATACAGGGCAATACTCTATAAAAACTCTCCGAAACATATCCGAAACCGGAAGGAGTGTATTTGGCACAAAAATACTCTGTCATACGTCCAACTCATGTTTTGGACATGTTTAGCATGAGAATGCAATTCTTTAACAGTGCAAATAAGTCAGAATAGCATTAGACTCCTTTAATATTCTGTGCCATTTTCTAATGAAGGAACTCCCAATAATCAAACACATGGAATTGGCTGTGAAATGGATTCACTCAACAGACGTGTTCAGGGGCCTGTGGAAGATCTTCTTTTGGAAGAGGAATGGAAGGAATGAAAGAGGAGGACGAGGAAATGACCCTCCAAAATTAGTTTCCATTTCGTTTCCATTTAGGGAAGATATGGAGACTTTTTTTTGTTATAATTAAATGAAATAATGGCACTGAAATGTAAACTGTTCTTTTCAAGAGTGTTAAGTTGATACATCTCCTATTTATTAATATTATATATTACAATTATACTTCTGTTTAATTTTTAAATGATAACTTCAGTTGTTGAAATGTCTTTGTAACATTACAATAAGTAATTAGTTAATGCATTGATTAACATGAACTAACAATGAACAATATATTTTATTAGTCTTTGTTAATGTTAGTTAATGTAAATGTTTAAAGCTTTTTGGATCGAGGCATCATTCACACTAACCAATCTTTGTCATATTTGTCAGTAACAGGTTTTGTGTCTTTTATCACCTCAAGTGAGAAGAGTGTTAAAAAGATTTAAACTTTGAAATGTTCATCTTTGACATCATCAGTCAGGGTGTCGATTACATTTTTAGCACAACTGAATATGATTGCTGTATAATTTTAACAGTGGTGTATTAATTGTTACTTTAATATATAATGCAAATTTTTACTGTTAGTCAGTACACTATAAATACAATACACTGTAAAAAATAAAACAAAGATTATTAGAGCACATTTTACAAGACAGTTATTTCAGTTTTTATAGTTCGAAATTTCACATTTAATTCAATGTTACTTGCTGTTTCTTTGTAAGTGTTTGAGAAATTTGGCAATTTCTGAGAGAAAATTGTTTCTGCACCATTTATTTCAGTCTACAAAACATCTTCAAGCACTATTATTATGAAGCACAGTCCTGTAATACATGCAAACACAGAAAGAAAGAACAATAAGTTCATATGGAAAGACGTCTCAATAAGGCAGTTTTTATAGAAACATAATGACGTCAACATTTTAACTCAACCCATCATTCACACTTTAATACGAGCAGTTTATGGATGTGTGTTGAGGTTGATTTCTGTGTTCAATACGAGCTGATCATCATTTACTGACCTAAAGACTGTTATGTGCTTACATATGAATAACACTGATTTCTTGTAATACTAATGTCAAATCAGTCTAGAAAATGTGATTTTTAAATAAAATGCTGCTAGTTGTAGAAGGTCTGCAGTTTACATTTAAAAACCAATGATAAACATTATTTGACATGGAAATGGAGTTTCTTACACAACAGCTTTGAAAAGACACTTCATGATTACAGCACTACTATATTCCCATCTCCATTCATACTAGAGCTTCATCAACATCACATTAGTGATCAATTGAGACAAATTCAAATTGTGCTGTAAAGTAGTTTTAAAGTGACAATAGTGTCATTTTATGTGAGTGAGAGACTTTAATACAGTGCAGTCAGAAATGTATGTTATTTATACAGTTATACAGTATTTTATACATATACAAGTTCACATAGTTAGTGTATAACTCACATACTGTACAGACATCATTAACATTTATGAAACCCTGTCTTAAAAAAGCTATAATTATTAATCTATCAGTCTGTATTCAGTATGTATAACAAGAAACACAAACGGTGTCTCTCTGTCAGCTCTCTGAGCTCTCTGCTTCAGGACCCTGTGGTTTCTGCTGTGTGATTCAGATCAGAGGAGTTTATAAACACTGTGGTGAATTTCTCAAGTTACAGTGGAGAAAGAAGAGAGTGTCCGTGAGGAGAGCCTGTGGAGCCGGACTCAGCGGATATTTTAACAGAAATGTGAATTTCCTCAAAACCTGTAAATCCAAAAATAAAACAGTCAATTATGTAAAATCAGACATTCATTTGAAATAATAAAAGTCTGAAACATGCCTTAACTATTTTAATACAGATCAATTATAAACAAGCCAAATCTCTGTCAAATATGCAAAATGAAACTGTAAGAGCTGAAAATGAATGATGCATTAATAACACCCACTTTATATTAGCTGTCCTTAACTACTATGTACTTACATCAAAAAATAATTATAATGTACTTATTGTGTTCATATTGTATTGAAAACACTTTTGCTGCTATTGAGGTTGAATATTGGTAAGGTATGGGTAGGTTTAAGGGTGGGTTAAGGTGTAAGGGAACGGTCAACAGTGTAATTATAACATTTACATTTAGTCATTTAGCAGACGCTTTTATCCAAAGCGACTTGCAAATGAGAACAGTAGAATCAAATCAAACTCAACATGAGAACAACAGTATGTAAGTGCTGTGTGAAGTCACAGTTATGTCAGTAAAGTGCGTTTTTTTTAATTTTTTTTTTATAAAATATACAAATAGATGGAAGAAGAATAGAAATCAAAGTAAGTGCTACTATTACTGGGTCAAGTGCTGACGAAAAAGATACGTCTTTAGCATTTTTTTGAAAATGGCTAGAGACTCAGCTGCTCGGATAGAACGTGGCAGGTCATTCCACCAGCCAGGAACAGACCCGGAGAAGGTCCGTGAGAGAGATTTTTTTCCCCTTTGTGATGGCACCACAAGGCGCCGTTCACTTGCAGAACGCAAGTTTCTGGAGGGCATGTAAGTCTGAAGTATGTAATTACAGAAATTATAAATGTAATTACAGAAATTATTTACAGATTTACAGATATTTTTTTTAAATACCTGCAATGTAAAAACATTGGATTGTACTAAATTATTAATTTAAATGTTAGTACAAATATGCATTCCAAATATGCATATAAATATATAAATGTTCAGCTATGTGAAAACATGAATATTTGATATTACTTACCGCAGTGTCTCTATATTATAATGTGGAGAATTCTTTAGATCAGTGAGCAGTTTATGTCCTGAATCTCCTATTTTATTCCCAGACAGATTCAGTTCTCTCAGGTGTGAGGGGTTTGATCTCAGAGCTGAAGTCAGAGCAGCACAACCTTCATCTGTGACTCTACAATCACACAACCTGTAGAGAACAATGACAAACTCTTCACTCTCTGAGATCAGATCAGGGGCCGTATTCACAAAACATTTTATCTTACCACTAAGAGTTCTCCTAAATAGCAGTAAAAGTTCTTAGCTAAGAGTTTTCTCTTAAAACCTATTCACAAAGCTGCTGAGACCAACTTTTACTAAGGAATAGACTGAAGTCTTAAAGGTGCCGTAGAACGTCTTTTTAAAAGATGTAATATAAGTCTAAGGTGTCCCCTGAATGTGTCTGTGAAGTTTCAGCTCAAAATACCCCATAGATTTTTTTTTATTAATTTTTTTAACTGCCTATTTTGGGGCATCATTAAATATGAGCCGATTTACGCTGCGGCCCCTTTAAATTCTCGTGCTCCCTGCCCCCGGAGCTCGCGCTTGGCTTAAACAGTTTTAAACAAAGTTCACACAGCTAATATAACCCTCAAAATGGATCTTTACAAAGTGTTCGTCATGCAGCATGTCTAATCGCG
>RJVU01063374.1:320548-369364 GCA_003731715.1 Anabarilius grahami | reverse complement strand
TCCAGACGTTAATACTGGCTGCCCTTGTCTAATGCCTTTCATAATGTTGGGAACATGGGCTGGCATATGCAAATATTGGGGGCGTACACCCCGACTGTTACGTAACAGTCGGTGTTATGTTGAGATTCGCCTTTTCTTTGGAGGTCTTTTAAACAAATGAGACTTATATAAGAAGGAGGAAACAACGGTGTTTGAGAATCACTGTATGTCATTTCCATGTACTGAACTCTTGTTATTCAACTATGCCGAGGTAAATTAAATTTTTAATTCTAGGGCACCTTTAAGCTAAGAGTAAGGGCGGGGTTGACCTCGTTGCTATGGAGTAAACACACAGTGATTGGCTGATGAGGGAGGAGTCAGTGATTTAATCATAGAAATATTGTAGAATGAGGTGTCATGTTTCCACATTAAAATAAAGCTTTTAAAATACAAATGTTGCCCTATTCAAATAAATATTTTTTTATAAAAATGTTGCCATAGTCGAAATAAAATGTTGCCATTGTTGCCATACAGGTTTTAAAATGTAGGCTAAGTGTCACTAATTAAACTATACAGTTAATTGTCCACCTCTTTGATGTCTTCATCTCAAGAGAATGCAGAATTCAAACGACAAATTATGTTTTATAAACAAAGTTTGGGAGAAACACATTCAAACGGTCTTTCTAATCAGCTCGAGAGGAGGAATATATACACAGACGAGAGCCGACTCGCTTATAGTTACTTCGACGGTTTTCTGCATCCCTCCGCCACCCCGCTCCTCACTCTCGGCTGGGGATATGGGGAGAACTTTGGTTTTGGGCTAAATTTCAAGCTCGGAGCCCTCGATCCCTTTGGACAGCACCTCTGTTGGACAGCACCACTTTACTCTATTCAATCATTTGTAAGTGTGAACTCATGAAAACCACTGCCACATGTAATCGGACAATATTTATTTATTTGTTAAAGATTTTTTTTGGCGTTTCATCGTAGATTCAAATCTATAAATCAAATTGTATTGTATTTATGAAGAAAAGTTTCAGCACCCAAGGCTCTATCGCTATTGCCTCAATGGTGTACAGTGTCTTTGGGTGGATTGGGACTGTTTGTGATTTGGTCTTAGTGACTTAGGAGTCCTCTTGACTACTCCTAACGTTTCACAGACTTAGGAGCTAGTTTTAGCGATAAAATGCTTTGTGAAATACTATTAGAGCAAAAATTTAGGACTCCTAAAATTAGGACTGACACGCCCATTATTTTTAAGAGTTTCTCCTAAATCGGCAAGTTAGGAGCTACTTTTAGCCTTGAGATGTTTTGTGAATAATTAAGCAAAAATTATTATGTGATAAATCATTGAGATCTGAAATGTCACAGAGCACAAAACTTGATCGTGTGTGTGTGTGTGTGATTTTACAAAATGAAAAACAATACTTTAGAAAGTGTCAATGCAGAAAGATGAACATGATGAACAGAAAGAATGAATCCAGCATGTTCTACATTTCTCAGTTGTGTTGAGCTCGAGTCTGTTTAAAGTCATGAGACAGAAATGTTGATTGTGTGAAAGTGTGTATTTCAGTGTGACTCTCAGTCCTGCAGTATCATGTGACTGAGGAGCAGCTCATGTGTTCAATCATTTACAGCTCAATCAGCTGAACTCACAGCAGCAGAAAGAGGCTGAACACTTCAGATATACTTTACATTGAGATTCATGTGTGAGAGTCAAATTTGATCTTACCACAGTATCTCCAGTTTACAGTGCGGATCCTGTAGTACATCAGACAGCGGATTCACTGATTCTCCTATTTTATTCCTAGATAAATCCAGTTCTCTCAGGTGTGAGGGGTTTGATCTCAGAGCTGAAGCCAGAGCAGCACAACCTTCATCTGTGACTCTACAATCACTCAACCTGTAGAGAACAACGACACACTCTTCACTCTCTCAGTTCAGATCAGATCAGTTTAGCAGTGAATCCATTATTAAAGAGAAAATTATGGAAGTAATTTAATGCCAAATGTTTTTGAAATAAAAAGCTTGTTGAATTGCACTAATTGAAAAACATATGCATTACATTAGCTGTGCTTGCATTTTGATGCATTGTATTTTTAAGGTTTGCATTTTTATGGGCTGAAATTAAACGGTTGTATATTTAAGCTGTGAATATTTCAATTAAAAATATTTCACACACATTTTCTTTATTAAAAATGCAATAATTTATTTTCACCTTTCAGATTTAACTTCCAAAATATTCATTCTGTTTAAAAATACAACCTATAAAATTCGACTAGCAATTTTTAGTCCATTTTATTTCGCTTTACAAATTCGCTTCCACAAATTCAGTGGTTCAAATTCGGCAGAAAATTCAACATTTCACATCCGGGAACTGCAGGAAAAGCAGTAGAGTACCGATGCATGATCTCCATCTGCTGTTAGTCGACTTCACCAGCAGGTGCCGCTAGCGGCTGTTTAAGACCAGAGCAACTGCTAGTAAGTCATCATTCATTCATAAAAACGAATTTACAGAAATAGAGCAAGCGGTAAGTGAATGTGTGATGATTATCAGGGCCAGTATAAATGCAGAAAAGCTGATAAAGACACAAAAGCTGCATTTATGCTTAATTCAGTGTCAGTTACTTTCTCTGTAGGCTACATAAGCAGCTTTCTCTCCAATGAACGAGATTATAACGTTATTCTCCAATGCTGGTGTAACGTTACAGCTCAAACGTTAAATCTGAGGTAGACATATATTTCTCTCTGTTGTTTTGCTTCCTTAACTTTATATCACAGAGTTGTGTTGTAATACTAGGGTTTCCCTCATCCGTCATAGGATTCCCCTGCCATCAGGACATATAAAATGTTTAACACAGCTTAATGGACTAGTACAGTGATACAAAAGACCAAACTCGCACCTCATTTGTGATATAAGTTATACTATGTAGGCTCCAAGAAAGCAGATATTGGCATAAAGTTAGTTTGACATTGAATGTTTGATATTCGCAAATTTAGGGACCGTCTCTAAAGTTACGACATTGGTATTCACGTTTTTACCTTCAATAGCGTTTAAAGAGAATGACTTACAGTCAACAAAAAAACAACAACTGTAAAGTGTTCATCTAGGTGTCAGCTATGATGCAAACCTTTTAGATTTTTGATGTTTATTCAAATAAAAGGTAGGCTAACACTTTATATTAACTAGTTAATATGAACTAACAATGAACTGCACTTCTACAGCACTTATTAATCTTTGTCAATGTTAAATCCAGCATTTACTAATACATTATTAAAATCAAGAGTTGTATTTGTTAAAGGAACACTCCACTTTCTTTGAAAATAGTCTCATTTTCCAACTCCCCTAGAGTTTAACAGTTGAGTTTTACCGTTTTCGAATCCATTCAGCCGATCTCCGGGTCTGGCGGTACCACTTTTAGCATAGCTTAGCATAGTTCATTGAATCTGATTAGACCGTTAGCATCTCGCTTTAAAATGACCAAAGAGTTTCGATATTTTTCCTATTTAAAACTTGACTCTTCTGTAGTTAAATCGTGTACTAAGACCGAAGGAAAATGAAAAGTTGTGATTTTCTAGGCTGATATGGCTAGGAACTATACTCTTATTCCAGCGTAATAATCAAGGAACTTTGTTGCCGTACCATGGGTGCGGCAGGGGCAATGATATTACGCAGCGCCTTTTACAAATGTCTCCATGGTTACAAGGCACGCTTCCTGTGCAAGCAGGCGGTCACAGACGGTGCGTAATATCATTGCGCCTGCTGCAGCCATGGAACAGCAGCAAAGTTCCTTGAGAGTATAGTTCCTAGTCATATCAGCCTAGAAAATCACAACTTTTCATTTTCCATTGGTCTTAGTACACGATGTAACTACAGAAGAGTCAAGTTTTAAATAGGAAAAATATTGAAACTCTTTGGTCATTTTTAAGCCAGATGCTAACGGTCTAATCAGATTCAATGAACTATGCTAAGCTATGCTAAGCTATGCTAAAAGTGGTTCCGCCAGAACCAGAGATCGGCTGAATGGATTCGAAAACGGTAAAACTCAACTGTTTAACTCTAGGGGAGTTGGAAAATAAGCCTGTTTTCAAAAAAAGTGGAGTGTTCCTTTAACATTAGTTAATGCACAGTGAACTAACATGAACACTGAACTGCTGTATCTTTACAAACGTTAACAAAGATTAACAAATACAGTAATGTATTGCTCATGGATAGTTCACGTTAGTTAATACATTATGAACCTTATTGTAAAGTGTTTCCAGATAAACTTTCAAGTAATATGTAAATATTGCTATGTATTTCACTACTGTATGGGATCAAACAAAAACAATGCAATAATTAAAATCTCAATAGCATGTGATGAGTATGATTTACAGTCACAAAACCAACTGTAAAGTGTTCTAGGTGGCAGGTCGAACAGTGATGCGCCCTACTCTCTCTCTCTCTCTCTCACACACACACACACACACACACACACAACTCAAAGTACATACACATATACTTTTCCTTTTTTTTTACACATTCATCACACAATTTGTTCTACTTTGTTAATTACATTTTTCCTGCTCATATAAATGCTTTGGCAACACAATGTAAAATTTGTATAAGCAGGATAATATATGAGCAGGAAAATAAAAATGAACAAAGTAGAACGAATTGTGTGATGAATGTGTAAAAAAAAAAAAAGAGAAAAAAGAAAAAGGATATGTGTATGTAGGCTACTTTGAGTTGGGTGTGTTTGAATATGTAGGTGCATGTGTGTGTACAAGAGTTTGTGTGAGTTTACGTGTGTGTGTGTGTGTGTGTGTGTGAGAGAGAGAGAGTAGGGCGCATCACTGTTCGACCTGAGACCCAGATGAACACTTTACAGTTGGTTTTGTGACAGCGAGTCATTCTCTTTAAACGCTATTGAAGGTAGAAACGTGAATACCAATGTCGTAACTTTAGAGACGGTCCCTAAATTTGCGAATATCAAATATTCAGCATCAAACCAACTTTATGCGAGTATCTGCTTTCTTGGAGCCTATATAGTATAACCTACATCACAAATGAGGTGCGAGTTTGGTTTTAATTTCAAAAACATTTGGCATTAAATTACTTCCATAGTATATACAAACTAAAAGCACAAATCAAAATGTGTGATAAATCATTGAGATCTAAAATGTCACAGAGCACAAAACATGATATATGTGTGTGTGTGTGTGTGTGTGTGTGTATGTGTGTACAGGTTTATATTACATTTTGGGGACCAAATGGTTGCCACAAGGATAGTAAAACCTGAGATCACCTACATTGTGAGGACCAGTCAGCAGTCCCAATGGGGCAAATATAAATATACTTTTTTATATACTTTTAAATATACTTTTTTATTTATTTATTTTTTAAATGTAAAAATGCAGATTGTTTCCTGGGATGGGTAGGTTAAGGGTTAGTGTAGGGGACAGAATATACAGTTTGTACAGTATAAAAACCATTACTGGTGTGCATCTTGAGACTGAGTGTCTTTATTTAAAGGACAGGACACCTGCGACACACTTTTAATCTCATTTTCTTTAATTGAGTCCAGTTATCTTTTGGAGAAGTCGTCACAGAGAGTTTCACACACTGTCCTGTCAATGATCACTCAATGTCTTCAATATCATTCTGAAAAATACAACTCTGTGTGTTATTAGATTAGTCAGATTGTGTTTGTCTGAGTGTGACTTAATATTAATAATAAAAGCAGAAATCATTCGGAAATCAAGGTGCCAGAGTCTGGAGGAAGACTGGGGAGAAGGAAATGCCAAAATGCCTGAAGTCCAGTGTCAAGTTCCCACAGTCAGNATATCATTGTCAAGGCCTCATATTCACAGTGTCTCTGCTGCCCTCTGCTGGTGAACAACATCAATAATACAGATTCAATCTTCTTCACTTACACATTCTTCTTCTTCACAACTCAAAACTGCAGTTATCTTTCTGAATTACATTTGTGAATATAATTACATTAAATAAATGTCAGAAATGTCCTTCACCTCAAGAGAGAATAGTGTTAAAATTCGAGTTGTAGTCCTCGAGACAGGTCTTTAGACCATTTTTTGAAGATCTTGGTCTTGTCTTGGTCTCAGACTGAAAGGACTCGGGATTTTATTTCAAGACCGGTATGATTGCAAAAAAGTACTTGTAAAAGATATTGATATTTATATTATAACGTATGATATAATAAAGCAATATCACATGAAAGAGGGCTGTTTTCACATACATGAGCACAACTCACTCTAAAAAATGCTGGGTTAAAAAAACCCAAGCTGGGTAAAATATGGACAAACCCAGCAGGTTGGGTTAAAAGGCACCTATTATGCCCTCTTTCACATGATGTAATATAAGTCTCTGGTCTGGTCAAGTTTCTGCTTAAAATACCCCACAAATTTGCCCCTATTTGGGGGTGAGCAAAAACACGCATTTTACTATATTACTATATTGCTGGCTAAAAAAATAAATCCAAAATTGGTTGAAAAAAATGGCTGGGTGAAAACAACCCAATCCCTGGTTTTGTCCATATTTAACCCAGCAGTTTTTAGAGTGCTGCAAACGTGATATTGATTTTTTTACAAATGTTCAATGAACAAAATTTTATTTTTAAAACATTAATCTCAACATTATTTATGAATTTGTAATTGTTACAATTCAGATGCAACTTCTGTTCCACCTCTGCGGTGTTAAAATGAATTTTGTTGTTAGTGATTTCAATCGATTGGTAACAACTCTATATAGTGTCTTATTATTCTAATGGTAATTATTGATTAAAAATAAGACATTTCTCAGGCAGTAAATGTGGATCTTTCAGAAAGATTTGAGGAGTGCTAGTCTGGTCTGGTCTTGGTGTCAGTTTAGGTGGTCTTGACTACAACACTAGTTAAAATGCTTTAAACTTTGTGTGTGTGTGTGTGATTTTACAAAATTAAAAACAATACTTTAGAAAGTGTCAATGCAGAAAGATGAATTTGATGAACAGTAAGAATGAATCCAGCATGTTCTTCATTTCTCAGTTGTGTTGAGCTCGAATCTGTTTAAAGTCATGAGACAGAAATGTTGATTGTGTGAAAGTGTGTATTTCAGTGTGACTCTCAGTCCTGCAGTATCATGTGACTGAGGAGCAGCTCATGTTTTCAGTCATTTACACCTCAATCAGCTGAACTCACAGCAGCAGAAAGAGGCTGAACACTTCAAATATACTTTACATTGTGATTCATGTGTGAGAGTCAAATATGATCTTACCGCAGTATCTCCAGTTTACAGCGAGGATCCTGTAGTACATCAGACAGCAGATTCACTGATTTTCCTATTTTATTCTCAGACAGACCCAGTTCTCTCAGGTGTGAGGGGTTTGATCTCAGAGCTGAAGTCAGAGCAGCACAACCTTCATCTGTGACTCCACAATGACTCAACCTGAGAGAACAATGACACACTCTTCACTCTCAGTTCAGATCAGATCAGTTTAGCAGTGAATCCATTATTAAAGAGAAAATACAAACTTAAAGCACAAATCAAAAAGTTTGATAAATAGGGGTGTAACGGTACACAAAACTCACGGTTTAGTACGGGTTCGGTACAGCAGGTGGGGAGAAAACTAAATATAAATTTGCCTTTTGCATGATTAAACAGTGGTTTATAATTTAGTTATCTAGTTATAATTTAATTTAATATATTTAAAGTTTCTTAAGGATAAAAAAAATTATCTTTGCTGATGCTATAAACTATGTAGGAAGCCCTTACTTGAACATTATGCTACTATAATATTAAAGGTTAACAACAGAGCCCACACTATAAATCCAATCGCTTTTTATTTTTTTAATATAATAATCAACACTCAAATAACAAATTGTATGCAAACATGAAAGCTTGTCAGAGACGAACTCCGTGATTCCCTCCTCTGACCATCGGAGGGAGCCCTCGCCCGAATACTGACACTTACATGCATACACTACATTTCCCATCAGCCCGTACCTTGGACTAATTGCCACACCCAGCTGTAGATCATTTACTGGACTATTTAAGACTCTCATTCACACCATATCATCGCGTAGTCTTGTATTGCCACGGTGTACATTTCTGAGCGTTATTATTCTGTCTGAATGCCTGTTTCTGATCCTGTTTGCCACTTGTTTACGATTCTCTGCTGCCTGCCTTTGGACTGTATATTGTTTTCTGACCTGTGAGTGTTATCTGCCTGCCCCGAACTATTGCCTGTGTCCTGACAGTGCATATATTAAGCAAAAGAGTTCATTTCTCTGGCGAACTAACAAGCTGTGGACAGTGAATAACTTTTCTGATGTAAATGCTACATGACATATTGTTTACAAGCTGTTTTATTTACGTCTTTCCGCCGTTGAAACACTGATTGTGTGATTACAAGATATTACACATTTCAGTGAATTGTACTGTATCTTTCAACATACCTTCACATGTTCATTTAAGTTTATTCTGTAACTAGTATTAAAGAGGAAGAGATGATCGCGTTCACTCGCGCTCCGCGCTGCCGTTTGAACTGAGGCGTCTATACAGTGATCTGTCACGCCACATTAAAGCGCGTCAAAACGGCACTTTCTGTTTGAATTTCATGATTTCATGGACAGAATTTGAAGGATGACACTTTGTTTCTTATTGAAAGTAACAAAACACAGAGCTTATTGCGATTATTCATGGTTAATGGTGGTTAGGCTACAATGTTTCAATGTAATGCATTCAGTACACCGAACCGAAAGCCCTGTACAGAAACGCTTCAGTACGAATATGTGTACCGTTACACCTCTAGTGATAAATCATTGAGATCTAAAATGTAACAGAGCACAAAACATGGTGTGTGTGTGTGTGTGTGTGTGTGCGTGCGTTTTTGTGACATATCAGGACACAAATGTGTATAATGACATGGGTATGACATAGGTATTACAAAAAGAGGTGACTTATGAGGACCCCATGTCCCCACTTTTCAAAAGGCTTATAAATCATACAGAATGAGTTTTTGTGAGAAAGTAAAAGTGTGCACAGTTTCCTGTGATGGTTAGGTTTAGGGGTAGGGGTAGTGTAGGGGGAGAGAAAATACGGTTTGTACAGTATAAAAACCATTACGCCTATGGAATGTCCCCACAATTCACAAAAACGAACGTGTGTGTGTGTGTGTGTGTGTGTGTGTGTGTGTGTCTGTGTCTGTGTGTGTGATTTACAAAATTAAAAACAATACTTCAGAAAGTGTCAACTGGGGAGCAGCTCATGTGTTCAATCATTTACAGCTCAATCAGCTGAACTCACAGCAGCAGAAAGAGGCTGAACACTTCAAATATACTTTACATTGTGATTCATGTGATCAATATGATCTTACAGCAGTATCTCCAGTTTACAGTGAGGATCCTGTAGTACATCAGACAGCAGATTCACTGATTCTCCTATTTTATTCCATGACAGATCCAGTTCTCTCAGGTGTGAGGGGTTTGATCTCAGAGCTGAAGTCAGAGCAGCACAACCCTTATCTGTGACTCCACAACATTTTAACCTGTAGAGAACAATGACACACTCTTCACTCTCTCAGCTCAGATCAGATCAGATCGGGGGCCTCATTTATAAAACTTTCTGTAGATTTCATCCTAAAAGTGTATGTACGCAAAAAAAGCTAGATTCTGTGTACGCACAAAAGTTTCCAGATTTATAAAACCATGCGTTTTGGGTTACTACATGTTCAAAAAATGTAGGTTTTCTGGTTTAATTCTGTTCTAAAGCTCGACAAACAGATAAATGGAGTAGTTAAAGGGTGTTTTTTTAAATCTTGTGAAACCTTTTTTATCAACCAAGAACTTTAAAAAAGTAATTCATGCATTTGTTATTTCCAGTTTAGACTATTGTAATTCACTTTATTATAGGATTAACAGCTCATCTATGGTTCACGAGAACACGTAAATCTCAGCACATCTCTCCTGTCTTGATCTCTCTCCAGTGGTTGCCTGTAAAATTCAGAGTTGAATTAAAAATATTAATTTGGGTTTTTAAATCACTTAATCTATTGTCAGTCTATCTCACTGAGTTGTTGCTACAAATCAGTGAGACCACTTAGGTCGGGGCATTTCAAAATGTTATCTGTCCCTTGGTCCAGACTGAAACATCGTGGTGACCGAGCTTTTGCTATTGCCGGGCCAACAATCTCCCTGTCTCCATCCGAACATCACCTTTTTTTGTCTGTTTTTAAATCTATGCTTAAAATGAAAAATGTATGCTGGGTTAAATGTTACTGTATTGTTTTTGAGTATTTTCTACAATTAAGTACAGCACTTTGGTCAGCCCTTGGTTGTTTTTAAATGTGCTTTATTAATAAATGAAAGAAAGAAGAAAGTATGCCAGAACCTGCACAAACATCCCTTTATAAATCCCAGTCAGAGGAAGATTGCGTGTACATGCATCTCCTCCCCGAAATCACCATATATGGAGCTTACAACGCCTAGTTTTACTATTCATAACCTCATATGCATATCATTTCCATGCATATTCTCATCCACGTGACACCATGTTAACACCGTCAAAGGTACGAGACATTGGAAAATATTAGATATGGACTTTAAATGCCATTTGTGCCATACACATTACATTGAAAAATCATCCAATATCCTCTTTATGTTTAAGAATAAATATTTCAAAATATCCATAAAAACAAAATTGTAGCTATAAAATACTTCTCAGATAAAGTTTTTAGAATAGAGTTGATTCATTTATTTCCACTGGCCAAATAGTATTTTAATTGTTTTAAACACTTTAGATCAAATAAAATTTATGCAGTTTTACTGATAATGTGAACATATCTTTTAGGATGTTTAAAGGCTATTTTTAGTGGAAACAGATTGGCCTACTTATTTATTGCAGTGTAAATATACAATTGTCTGACTCGGTGTGTCACTGACAAAGTATTTTAAAGAGGAAACGTGCAAATCTTGCCATAATATTGAAGTAAGTGTGCATCACTGATCATCGTTCTCGCTAAAATATTTAGTCATAACTTGAGATCTGCAGTTTAGTTTAAAGAGGAATTATTGTGCTCCTATCACTCCTCACTGTCATTAAAACAGCGCGTCACAGGAAAAGTGATCAAAAGTGGCACATTCACTGTCTAAATATATATCATTTCTGTTTAACTTCTGCATAATGACTCTTGGTGCTTATCGCCATTAATGAAAGTGGAATATTAATGTAAATGTGTATATCAAAATGAAAACAGAGTTTAAAATTGTTCTGTTTACTTCATTACTTTTCTCACTCTAGTAAAAGAGTTTGTACACATGGGTCAGAGTTTGTGTGCAGGTTAAGTTAACATTAAGTTTGTTTTTATAAATCCCATCTTTTGTCTAGGAAGTGGCGTACGCCTCTTTCAGGACGTTTTGTGTGTAATGGTTATAAATGAGGCCCCTGTGCTGCGTTTCCCAAAAGCATCGTAAGCCTAAGAAGTTCGTAAAATGATCGTACGACTATTCTTAATATTACGGTCTGTTTCCCAAAGCATTAATGAACTCACAGCAGCAGAAAAAGAAAAACCTGAACACTTCAAATATACTTTACATTGAGATTCATGTGTGAGAGTCAAATATGATCTTACCGCAGTTTCTCCAGTTTACAGTGAGGATCCTGTAGTACATCAGACAGCAGATTCACTGATTTTCCTATTTTATTACCAGACAGATCCAGTTCTCTCAGGTGTGAGGGGTTTGATCTCAGAGCTGAAGTCAGAGCAGCACAACCTTCATCTGTGACTCCACAATTCCACAACCTGTAGAGAACAATGACACTGCTCTCATTAGAGTTACTAATGATTTGCTCTTATCATCAGATCGTGGTTGTATCTCTCTATTAGTGTTACTGGATCTTAGTGCTGCATTTGACAGTATTGATCACAATATTCTTTTAAATAGACTCGAAAATTACAAACCCGATTCCAAAAAAGTTGGGACACTGTACAAATTGTGAATAAAAACAGAATGGAATGATGTGGAAGTTTCAAATTTCAATATTTTATTCAGAATACAACATAGATGACATATCAAATGTTTAAACTGGAAAAATGTATCATTTTAAGGGAAAAATAAATTGATTTTAAATTTCATGGCATCAACACATCTTAAAAAAGTTGGGACAAGGCCATGTTTACCACTGTGTGGCATCCCCTCTTCTTTTTATAACAGTCTGCAAACGTCTGGGGACTGAGGAGACAAGTTGCTCAAGTTTAGGAATAGGAATGTTGTCCCATTCTTGTCTAATACAGCCTTCTAGTTGCTCAACTGCCTTAGGTCTTCTTTGTCACATGCGGCAAATGTTTTCTATGGGTGAAAGATCTGGACTGCAGGCTGGCCATTTCAGTACCCAGATCCTTCTTCTACGCAGCCATATGTTGTAATTGATGCAGTATGTGGTCTGGCATTGTCATGTTGGAAAATGCAAGGTCTTTCCTGAAAGAGACGACATCTGGATGGGAGCATATGTTGTTCTAGAACTTGGATATACCTTTCAGCATTGATGGTGCCTTTCCAGATGTGTAAGCTGCCCATGCCACACACACTCATACAACCCCATACCATCAGAGATGCAGGCTTCTTAACTGAGCGCTGATAACAACTTGGGTTGTCCTTGTCCTCTTTAGTCCGGATGACATGGCATCGCAGTTTTAGATGATGATAACTTCAAACTCTTAGCAATTTTGCTCTGAGAAACTCCTTTCTGATATTGCTCCACTATTTTTTGCCGCAGCATTGGGGGAATTGGTGATCCTCTGCCCATCTTGACTTCTGAGAGACACTGCCACTCTGAGAGGCTCTTTTTATACCCAATCATGTTGCCAATTGACCTAGTAAGTTGCAAATTGGTCCTCCAGCTGTTCCTTATATGTACATTTAACTTTTCCGGCCTCTTATTGCTACCTGTCCCAGCTTTTTTGGAATGTGTAGCTCTTATGAAATCCAAAATGAGCCAATATTTGGCATGACATTTCAAAATGTCTCACTTTCAACATCTGATATGTTATCTATATTCTATTATGAATAAAATATAAATTTATGAGATTTGTAAATTATTGCATTCCTTTTTTATTCACAATTTGTACAGTGTCCCAACTTTTTTGGAATCGGGTTTGTATGTTGGCATTAGTGGAACTGCATTGTCATGGTTCAAATCTTACTTATCTGACCGTTATCAGTTTGTAGTAGTAAACGAAGAAATTTGATATCGATCACAAGTTCAATATGGAGTACCGTAAGGCTCAGTACTAGGACCGTTGCTTTTCACTCTGTACATGCTAACCTTGGGAGATATCATTAGGAAGCATGGCGTTAGTTTTCACTGTTACGCTGATGATACTCAGCTCTATATTTCTTCGCGCCCTGACGAAACTTACAAATTCACAAAATTAACGGAATGCATAGCTGATATAAAAAATTGGATGACCAGTAATTTCCTACTTCTAAATTCAGAAAAAATAAAGATTCAAATTTTTGGACCAAAAACTTATTCACATAATAACCTAGAATACTGTCTAACACTTGATGGCTGCTCTGTTAAGTCTTCGTCATCAGTTAGGAACCTGGGTGTGCTCTTTGATACCAATCAGTTTTGTTTAAAAACGCATCTCTTTAACCTGGCATACACATAACACATTATCAATTTATATTTTCAAATTCATTAAAGGATTATTAGGCTGCATAAATTAGGTCAGCCGGAACCGGGAACACTTCCTATAACACCAGATGTACTTGTTAAATCAGAAGAAGAATGGCATCTATGCTAATATTAGTCTTTCTGTTTATACCGAGGTTTACCGTAGTCAACCGGATCCGGGCCGTATCCAGGTGAGATTGAGGACCGGCGCCTTGACAAGACCACAACGCAGCCCTGAAGTATCAGCAGAGATTGAGTCAACTAGATCATCCTCTGTGAAGGCCTCATCGACACGACAGCCAGTGGCACAGTTCCTCAACAAACCGTCCGTACCGGCGTGATGAATATGATCCTCAACTGGATTGAACTGGAACAAATACTTTAAATGTTGCGATCCTATCGGACTTATGATAGTTACCTGAATCATAACAAAGCACTGTTCGCCAGAGGAGAACTGGCCCCCCGACTAAGCCTGGTTTCTCCCAAAGTTTTTTATTTGCCACCTGATATCACCTGTTGGAGTTTGGGTTCCTTGCCGCTGTCGCCTTTGGCTTGCTTAGTTGGGGACACTTGACATTTGATATTCAACAGTGCTTCCCAGGTGAAAAAAAGTACATTTCTATAATATAAGTGGCCTAATGGATAGAGAGTCGGACTTGTAACCCAAAGGACATGGGTTCGAGTCTCAGGTCCGGCAGGGATTGTCGGAGAGGGGAGTGAATGTCCAGCGCTCTCCCCACCCTCAATACCACGACTGAGGTGAGACCCTTGAGCAAGGCACCGTACCCCCAACTGCTCCCCGGGCGCCGCAGCAATGGCTGCCCACTGCTCCGGGTGTGTGTTCACGGTGTGTGTGTTCACTGCTGTGTGTGTGCACTTGGATGGGTTAAATGCAGAGCACAAATTCCGAGTATGGGTTACCATACTTGGCCACATGTCACTTCACTTCATATAACTAAAGTGCTCTATTTTCATGCACTAATTTTGTACTTAATATACTAACAATTCTTCTTTAGTACTTAAGACAATCTTAAGAACATCTAAGTGTACTCAACTGTGCTATTTTGAGACATCATGAAAAATGAACTAAAATGTGCTTTTAATATACTATCTCGGTATTTAAAAAAAAAATGCATTTAGATACTACTTATAGAACATTTGAACCCATAGTGTACTACAAGGGGTAGCTAAATCCTTTTTTAAATACAGAGATCGTATATTAAAAGTACATTTTAGTTCATTTTTCATGGTGTCTCAAAATAGCATAGTCCCAGTAAACAAGATAATGCAAGTGATGCGGCAGCTTCACAAACAATTCATAAAAACAATGTTAAAGAGAATAGTACTGCTGTTCACAAAGTGATTGATGAACAAGTTGAGAGGAATGTAACGTTAGGGGGTAATGAGAGTACTAGCGAGACAAACAATGTAAACATTGGAGTTGATCAGCCAGCAGATGGAAATGCGGTGGAAAAAGAGAATGCAAAGGCAGAACCCACATTCTCAATCTAAAGATAGAGAAGATGAAGATCTAGCTATGGAGTATGTAGAGGCAAATGATAAAAGTGAGAATAAATCAGATGAAGAAGTGAATGAAAATGCACTCAGTCATTTGTAGCTGGCTCTAGGTCTGATTGTGATTCAGAAAATGAGATTATTGTTTTCCTTGATGAAACTAAAGGTGTACGGAATCCACTTGAGACTTGAACTGTTTTTTCCAGATTTGAAAAGATTTTTAGTGTCTTGTAGAGATGTAATGATGAATGCAACAGTTGATGAGTTTAGTAGACAAAAACGATATTGTCTCAAAAAAATCACCAAAGTAAAGAAGCTGATTAACCAAGATATGAAAAAGAGTAATCAATAGAGATATGGTGAAGGACAGTTTTGTGGGGGATATTATTTGCTCGCTGCATTGTAGTAAGATATTATGACATCCTTACATATTGGATCTTAAATGGATTCTTACATATTTAAATTTAAATGGATGTCGAAATAAAGAAAAGAGAACTGCTCTTTTTAAATTTTTGGCTTTTAAAAATTCTAATGTAAAATTCTTGCAAGAAACACACACAGATATGTTTAATCAGGCAGAATGGCTAAGTGAATGGAAGGGACAGGTTTTTCTTAGCCATGGTTCCAGTCTAAGTGCTGGGGTAGCTGTTCTCATATCGGAAGGTGTTTGGGGAATACTCCCAATGTGATAGAAATTATTCCTGGAAGAATGCAGCGGGTTGATATTATTCTGCAGAATCTGTCTTTTTCATTCATTAACATATATGCTCCCAATGTTGGGTATGAACGAGGTTTATGTTTTTAAAAAATACAAGAAGCTTTGATTAATATTCCTTGTGATAATCTAGTTATTGTAGCTGGAGATTTTAATTGTACCCTTGTCTATATATACTCAGCAAAAAAAGAAACGTCCTCTGACATTCAACTGTTTTTACTTTCAGTAAACTTAATGTGTAAATATTTGTATGAACACTAAAAGAGTCAACACCATAAGACATAAACTAAAAATGTTTGACAATGTGTCCCTGAATGAAGGGAGGCTCAAAATCAAAAGTACCAGTCAGTATCTGGTGTGGCCACCAGCTGCTTGAAGTACTGCAGTGCATCTCCTCCTCATGGACTGGACCAGATTTGTCAGTTCTTGCTGTGAGATGTTACCCCACTCTTCCACCAAGGCACCTGCAAGTTCCTGGACATTTCTGGGGGGAATGGCCCTAGCCCTCACCCTGCGATCCAACAGGTCCCAGACGTGCTCAATGGGATTGAGATCCGGGCTCTTCGCTGGCCATGGCAGAACATTGACATTGCTGTCATGCAGAAACTCACGCACAGAACGAGCAGTATGGCTGGTGGCATTGTCCTGCTGGAGGATCATGTCCGGATGAGCATGCATAAAGGGTACCACATGAGGGAGGAGGATGTCTTCCCTGTACCGCAAGGCATTGAGATTGCCTGCAATGACAACAAGCTCAGTCCGATGGTGATGTGATATACCGCCCCAGACCATGACGGACCCCCCACCTCCAAATCGATCCCGCTCCAGGGTACAGGCCTCGGTGTAACGCTCATTCCTTCGACGATAAACACGAATCCGTCCATCTCCCCTGGTGAGACAAAACCGTGACTCATCAGTGAAGAGCACTTTTTGCCACTCCTGTCTGGTCCAGCGAAGGTGGGTTTGTGCCCATAGGCGGCGTTGTTGCTGGTGATGTCTGGTAAGGACCTGCCTTACAACAGGCCTACAAGCCCTCAGTCCAGCCTCTCTCAGCCTATTGCGGACAGTCTGAGCACTGATGGAGGGATTGTGTGTTCCTGGTGTGACTCGGGCAGTTGTTGTGGCCATCCTGTACCTGTCACGCAGGTGTGATACTCGGATGTACTGATCCTGTGCAGGTGTTGTTACACGTGGTCTTCCACTGCGAGGATGATCAGCTGTCCTTCCTGTCTCCCTGTAGCGCTGTCTCAGGCGTCTCACAGTGCGGACATGGCAATTTATTGCCCTAGCCACATCAGCAGTCCTCATGCCTCCCTGCAGCATGCCTAATGCATGTTCACGCAGATGAGCAGGGACCCTGGGCATCTTTCTTTGGGTGTTTTTCACAGTCGGTAGACAAGTCTCTTTAGTGTCCTGCGTTTTTAGAACTGTGACCTTAAATGCCTACTTTCTGTAAGCTGTTAAGGTCTTAACGACCATTCCACAGGTGCATGTTAATTAATTGATTATGGTTAATTGAACATGCATGGAAAACATTGTTTAAACCCTTTACAATGAAGATCTGTAAAGTTATTTGGATTTTTACAACATTATTGTTGAAATGCACAGTCCTGAAAAAGGGACGTTTCTTTTTTTGCTGAGTTTAGTTGATAGGAATCATGATGAACCCCATCCAAGTTCAGCAGAAGCTCTTAAGAAGGTGATAACATTTCATTCGCTAACAGATGTGCAGAGAGAATCTTTCCCTAAATGAAGGCAGAATACATGGCTGAAAACGAATTCCAATATAATATCCAGGGCTAGACTAGATAGGATATACGTTCAGAAATGTAGAAGAGGAAAATTCAAGTAAAATTATTCCTACACCAATTTCTGATCATTATTATGTCTGTCAACATTGAACAATACTTATAAATCCTACTGGCATTTTAACAGTTTCAGTTTCTTTTGGAGAGCTTGGAGAGAGAGAAACAGAGAGTTAAAGTCCCTAAATCAATGGTGGGACATTGGGAAAATTCTAATTCAGTCCTTTTGTCAACAGTATGTAAAAAATAATACAAAAGAAATCCAGAAGAAAATTGAACAGCTGGAGCAAGAGATTATGAGATTGTACGGCTCCATAAGTGAAAGAGAAGGAACAAGAAGTGTGGATTTGCTTGAACAACATAATTTTCTTTTGAAAAATTTGTTTGAAGAAAGAGATCAAGGAACAATTGTACAAACAAGATTTACTCAACAACATGGACTGTTCAACATCATTCTTTTTTGGTTTGGAAAGTAAGGTTCGAGAAAATAAATTAATTATCTTAAATTACCTGATGGAAGAGAGACAACAGAAAAGAGAAATTATTTCGCAAGTTTTGTCTTTTTATGAAGAACTTTTTAGCGCTCAATCCTGTGATTTTGAAGCAATGGATTTTTTTCTTGGTGAAATTCCAAAATTGAGTGAAGATGAGAAGATACAATTAGAAAAGCCACTTTCATTTGAAGAATTGAGTGCGGCTGTTAAACAACAGTCTGCAGGACGATCTCCAGGATTGGATGGACTGACCTCTGAATTCTATAAGGCTTCGTGGTCATTGATTGGACCAGATTTACATGATGTATTTCTTGAATGTGAAAAATCAAAAACTCTTCCTCTCAGTTGTAGAAGAGCTGTAATAACGTTATTGTCAAAGAAAGGAGATTTAGGAGTTTTGAAGAACTAGCGTCCCATCTCCCTTTTAGGGATAGATTATAAGATACTTTCAAAGGCACTAACAAATTGCTTGAAGAAGGTTATGGCTTCTATAATTAATGAAGAGTCTTATTGCATTTTAAAACATTCTATTTTTGATAACCTTTTTCTTGTGTGTGATTTATTACATCTTACTGAGATATATGGACTTGACAGAGTCAACCATGGTTATCTTTTTAATGCCTTATCAGCTTTTGGATTTGGAGAACAGTTCATCTAATGGATTAAGATACTTTATTCAGATGTTTACAGCATGCTAAAGATAAATGGAATTTTAACAAGACCCTTTCCTGTGCATGGAGGTGTAAGACAAGGATGCAGCCTCTCAGGACTACTATATGTAATATCTATAGAACCTTTATTAATTGTTCTAAGGGAAAAGTTGCAAGGTATCTCAATCCCAATATATCGGAAACTACTACAGTTAGGCTTATTGCCTATGCTGACAATGTTACAGTCATAATAAGATCTCAAGAAGATATCTTTCAACTGAGCAAGCATCTGGATTATTTTCAAAAAGCATCTTCAGCACGGGTAAATTGGAATAAAACAGAAGCGTTACTTTGTGGTCAGTGGCAGGAAAAAGCTTCACCTCATCTCCCACAACAATGCCACTGGAATACAGAGGGATTGAAAAAAAACATCCGTTTTTTTGGATGGAGTAGTTGAAAAGACACTGGGAAGATTAAAGAGATGGAGTTGGATTCAAATGCAGTTATCATATAGAGGCAGAGTTTTAGTGGTAAACAATTTATCTGCTTTAATGTTGTGGCACTGACTGACTGACTGTCACGGATGCACAAAGACAAGGTGGTAAAATCCAAGTGCAGCTTTAATGGGGTAATCCAAAAACGTAAATCCAAAAACAGGCAAGGGTCAAAATCCAGATAACAGTCCATCCAAAAGAAAAACACAAAGAAAACCAAAACAGAGATACCAGGAACATCCATGAAAACACCATAACAAAAGCAGAAACAAACTGGGTATAAACAGACAGACACTAATGATGAAACACAAAACAGCTGGGTGCAATGAAACGGGATAATGAGTCCGGGAAGTGTGTTATGGGAATTGTAGTCCGTGTTGGAGTGCCCTCTGGTGGCTAACTAAGGCACTCCAACTGGTGATCATGACATTACCCCCTCCCTACGGAGCGGATACCAGACGCTCCACTAGACCAAACACAAAACAAAACTCAGGAGGGAGGTGGACCGGAGGAGGACCAGGGGGAGGGACAGCGGGCCAGGTCCAGAGCCCCCGACCAAAGGCCACGGAGGAGCTGGAGGAACAGACTACGGGGGCTCTACAAAGGTCGGAGTCCTGGGAGAGTGCCAGGGCGGCACCGGAGGAAATGCCCAGGCAGGCTTCAGCGGGCCTAGAATCCTGGCTGAATACCAGGGCGGTGCTGGAGGAACTGACCAGGTGGACTTCAGCAGGGCAGACGGCCTGGGTGGCGCCGGCAGGGCAAGATGCTTGGGAAGCCAAAGAACAACCTCTGGGGTGGTCTCCGGGCCTACAGCGGGCTCTGGGAAGGCCTCCGGGCCTTGAGGGACGGAGGAAGCCCTTCTCTTCTTCTTCTTCCTCCTCTTATGAGGGTGAGGCGCCGGGTCTGTGCCTACCTCCTCTGTAGGCGCCGGGTCTGTGCCTACCTCCTCTGTAGGCGCCGGGTCTGTGCCTACCTCCTCTGTAGGCGCCGGGTCTGTGCGGACTCCCTGGCTGGAGCGGACTCCCTGGCTTTCCTCCTTCTCCTTACCCTGTGCCTCCCAGATGGATTTTGGAGACCCGGGTCTTGACTCAGAGAGGGAAAGTCTCTACGGTAGGGTTCAGGTTGACCAGGTGTTGCCCACTGGCTTCTATGGCCGAGATATTTGACAAAGCCCCAAAAATCCAGGATCTGAATCCCCTCCAACTCCCATTGAGGCAACGGGTCATCCAGGCCTTCATTAAAGATTTCCTTTATTGATTCATCATTATAACCTAGCCCCACCGTCATAGTCCAAAACGACTGGGCAAAACACCCTACCTCCCATCCCTTTTGTCGTAGGGCCCTCAATGCCCGAAATCGAGCCATTCGCTCCCCAATGGAGGCTGGCGGAAAAATCCGGAAGCTCATGCTGCTGGATCTAGTAGGGATGGTGTTTTCTGTCACGGATGCAGAAAGACAAGAAGGTAAGATCCAAGTGCAGCTTTAATGGGGTAATCCAAAAACGTAAATCCAAAGACAGGCAAGGGTCAAAATCCAGATAACAGCCCATCCAAAACAAAGAAAAACACAAAGAAAAGAAAAACACAAAGAAAACCAAAACAGAGAAACCAGGAACATCCATGAAAACACCATAACAAAAGCAGAAACAAACCGGGTACAAATAGACAGACACTAATGATGAAACACAAAACAGCTGGGTGCAATGAAACGGGATAACAAGTCCGGGAAGTGTGTTATGGGAATTGTAGTCCGTGTTGGAGTGCCCTCTGGTGGCTAACTAAGGCACTCCAACTGGTGATCATGACACTGTTTTAGATCCTCCAGCAGGACTTTTACAGTTGCTCCAGAAACATTTTGTGAACTTTTTCTGGGAGAGCTATGAGACTACAATCGGCTCAAAAACTACTTTATAACACTGAACCGCAGCCATGGATTATGTTTAGTATGGATTAGTAAAATGGGACTTGACAGACAATTATTCCTAATGTCTAATAATCTAATTGAAAGTTTTGGTGTGAATGGTTTCTATCGATCTGTATTAAGAGCATGGAGTATATTTAATGTGGAAAGAGAGAATCATTTTGGTCCCGAAGAACCACTTTTTTTTTTTTAGAATTCATGGTTATGTCATCAATCTTATTTGCCAAATATTGAAATCAACACTTTTATTTCATCTGGTGTTTTAAAAGTGGGAGATTTAATTGACACAGGTTTTCTGTACAAGAAATTACTAAACAAATGGGGAGAAGGTCAGAAAGGATTGTGAAGAACATTTTAAGAAAGTTAAAGTCATAATTTCCTACATCATTGAATATGTTTCTTTAAGATTTTTTTGTTGGTGGTTTAAATCAATGTTCTTTTCCTGAAGTATTTGTTACATCACATAATTGGCAGGAAAATGAGGCTGTAAGACAACTTTTTTCTTTACGAGAGCTTTAACATATGTCCTTTTCAGAAAGTAACAAGCAACATTTGTACATAGCATGTGTGAAGTTATGATTTGTGAACATTTCAAGGATAAGATAGACACAAAATGGAGGAGTTGTCTATCTGTCCCTGATATACAATCACCTTCATGGCATTTGTTTTATAAAAGTCCATTGCCAAAACGATCAGGAGATTTACAATGGCGTTTCATGCGTTGTGCATTAGCAACGAAAAATTTCCTGTTTAAGTGCAACCTTGTTACATACAGAAGGGGAAGGAGACACAGGTAAAGTGCAAGTAATGTTTATTGAACAACCAGAGATGGCAAGCTGAGTGCAGGTGAGTGAAGACAGGTACAGTTCGTGGCAGATGATGATCGTGGAACTGATACTAGTCTTGTTTTCCCAGGGATCGAGGATGGCTGGCAGACGTGGAACAGACGAGACACGCAGACGAGACACAGAGACACTTACAGGAGACACGGAGAACACTAGGATTCGTGGAGAACGCTGGAGACAGGTAAGTAGTCGTTAGAGGAGTCCTTAAAGTAAGCATAACAGGTAGGTATGCGTTAACGAGACCAGACAGTGACTGTGTGTGTGAGAGTGCCTCTTGTAGTGCCTGTGATGATGATGCTGATGCGTGACAGGTGCGGATGATTAGTATTCTGGTGAGGGAGTGCGCTGTGTTTGGGTGACTGTGGAGCCTGGCGTGTCTATGACAAACCTTAACATATCTTCAGTTTGCAAATTTTGTAATGTACCAGATACTGTTTTTCATATATTTTCTGAATGTTACAGAATTATACCTCTTTTGGATCTTTTGGAGAACATCTTCAAAGGTTTTGGTTGGAACTTTTCAAAAACAATATTCATTTTTGGGTTTAAATATTTTAAGTCTCAAAGTGAGTGCTGTACCTTCTCCATTTTTTTGATTAATCAGGCAAAATTAACTATTTGGAAAGCATATAAAATTGAAATTGAAGGAGGAGAAATAAATATAGTAGAATAGTTTAAAGCCTTGGTGGAATCTAGAGTTAAAATAGAGTATGAATTTTATAAAATGAATAATGATATGTTAATCTTTAAAAGGAAGTGGTGCATAAATGTTCATTTTATTTATGTGAATGATGATGATAAATTAGTGTTTCATTGGTGTTGTTGAAAATTTGATGAAATCAATATTGGTTAGAAGTTACATATTGTATTTATTATTAATTGTTATTGAGTATTATCAATTATAAAAATGTTTTTATAATATGATGGTAAAATAAAGTGTTTGTAAACATCAAAGGTCTCTCTCTCTCTCAACTGCATAAATAACTGTATTATTCTGCTATCAATGGTTCAAGCCTCCGTAGTTCTGAAATTACGTTTTGGATTAGCAATGGATTTTTGGGATGAGCTGTGTAAGAAATTAGTCCCACACAAGAGTGTTTTGAGGAAAAAAACATGACAAATGTCTTTAAATGCAACATTTGAACAATGTTTTGAGGTGTGGTAACCGTAGTATAAGCCGAATAATTTACTCCAGGCCGTTGAATTATAAGAAAATCTGCTTCGAGTCGTGGCGCATTACTAATTTGGGTGTGCATTATTTTCTAACAATTCAACATCCCAGAGTCAATTATTCCTTACTTATTCTTTTAATGTTTTAACAGTGAAGTGATTGTTCTCAAAGATACTTACTGAACTGATCTGGATTCTTTAATCACAGGCAGCAGCTTCAGAAAAACTTTCCGTTTTTCAGCTTTATTGTATCCACCAACAAATGTATTAATATCAAACTCATCCAGCTTCTTCTCTGATGTCAACAACACAAAAGCTACAGCTGACCACTGAGATGAAGAGAGTTTGGCTTCCTTTATTCTTCCAGATTTCAGATAATGTTGTATTTCCTCCACTAGTGAAAGATCACCCAGTTCATTCAGACAGTGGAACAGATTGATGGATTTCTCTGGAGAGTCAATGGTCCTGATCTTCTTCTTGATGTACTCAACTGTTTCCTTATTGCTGTCAGATCTGCTTCTTCTCTGTTTTATTAGTCCTTGTAGGAGAATCTGATGAGACTCCACTGACAGACCCAGAAGAAACTGCAGGAAAAGGTCCAGATGTCCATTTTTACTCTGTAGAGCCTCATTCACAGCTCTCCGATGCAGCTCAGATAATGAAACATGTCCTGATGAATTGTGTTGAAGCCAGTCCTTAACTTTAGACCAAAAACTCTGATCAAACACATTTCTGTTGTTGTTTGTACAGGAGAGGTGCACATATAGAGCCGCTAGATGTTCCTGAACGCTCAGATGAACAAAGCAGAAGACTTTCCCCTGATTCCAGCCAAACTCCTCTCTGAAGATCTGAGTGCACAATCCTGAGTACACTGATGCTTCTGTCACATCAATGCCACACTCTCTCAGGTCTTCCTCATAGAAGATCACATTGCCTTTCACAAGCTGCTGAAAAGCCACTTTCCCCAGTTTGAGGATCAAGTCTTCATCTGTCACATTCTTCTCATAGTCCTTCTCATGTATGATGTTGGTCTGAAGGATCAGGAAGTGTGTGTACATTTGAGTGAGAGTCTTGGGAATCTCTCCACTCTCTGCTTCACTCAACATCTTCTCTAGAACAGCGGCTGAGATCCAGCAGAACACTGGGATGTGGCACATGATGTCGAGGCTTCTTGATGACTTCAGGTGTGAGATGGTTGTATTGGCCAGACTCTGATCACTGATTCTCTTCCTGAAGTATTCCTCCTTCTGTGGCTCATTGAAGCCTCGTACCTCTGTCACTCGATGGACACACTCAGAGGGGACGAGATCAGCTGCTGCTGGTCTGGAGGTGATCCAGATGAGAGCAGAGGGAAGCAGATTCCCCGCAATGAGGTTCATCAGCAGCACGTCCACTGATTTCTTTTTGTTCTGATCCCGTAGTCTCTCATTCCTTTTAAAACATAAGGGAAGACGACACTCGTCCAGACCATCAAAGATGAACAACACTTTATATTTGTCACTGGATATTTCCATTTCTTTTGTTTCAGGGAAAAAGACATGAAGAAGATCTGAAAGACTGAGTGTTTTGTCCTTCATCAAATTGATCTCTCTGAAAGGAAGTGGAAATATGAGCTGGACGTCCTGATTCTCTTTCCCTTCAGCCCAGTCCAGGATGAACTTCTGCACAGAGACTGTTTTTCCAATGCCAGCGACTCCCTTTGTCAGCACAGTTCTGATGGGTTTGTCTTGTCCAGGTAAAGGTCTAAAGATGTCATTGCATTGGATCGGTGTGTCCTCTGTTGCTGCTCTCCTGGATTGTGTCTCAATCTGTCTCACCTCATGCTCATTACTGATCTCTCCACTCTCACTCTCTGTGATGTAGAGCTCTGTGTAGATCTCATTCAGGAGTGTTGGGTTTCCCTGCTGTGCTGTTCCCTCATACAGACACTCAAACTTCTTCATCAGATTTGATCTAAACCTGTTGAGGACTTCATGGCTGTAAAATTAGAATACCACATTATTATATGAGTTAATAAGCACAATGTCTTTTAGCATTCTGTATCATAATCAATGTATATCTTTTACAGAATCGTTATACCTCAGATCAGTCTGTGTATCTCCACTCGGAAAATGTATTTTATGACCCATAGACTCATCACTCCTCATAGACACACAGCTGGACTCTGGTTCTGATCTCTTCTGATGAACGGAACTAAAACAGAACAGATTTGATTATAATAACGTTAAGATAAGGGGCCCTATATCATACACCCGGCTCAATGTATCATTTTCACATCCTGCGCCATGTTGTTTAAATAGCAAATGCATTGGCGCCCATGGGTGTGATGGTCTAAAAACAAGGTGTGTTCAGGCGCATTGTTGGCACGTTACTATTTTGAGGCAACTGAAATAGACTGCGACAAACCTGGTCTGAAGTAAATGGCGCAATATCTGTTTTGTTATTTAAAGAGTGCGTTAGTAATATGTGACCAGTCACGGAAACCAGGGATACAAGTCGGCAGCACAACTATCGAGCAAAATGAGAAAGAAACGTTTTTTTTTCAAAATTGGTGATTTTCGTTTTTTTGCAGAATCTGTTAGTTGAGATCACGAAGAAGCCTCTCCATGTTTGAGATAGCAGTATTGGTATATTTAAAAGCGTACATTTTGAGGTTGAAATCGGCTTGTTTTTCTGAGATTCTAGCACGCAGTAGGGGCGTGTCATTGTCTAGCTCCAATCTGATAGTTCACAGAAAATGAACTGTAACTTAGTGAATACTAATCACAAAAAATTATACTTATGTCTAAAGAAACGTTGAAATGTCAGGTTTAAATCGTGTAAGTCAAATCGAAAACAAACCTTCTGTGTTTATGTAATCTGTATGAAAAGAGAGCCATGTCAGAAGTCCGTGATTCAGCTCGTTATCCGCTAATACGGCCACGCCCACGGAGCCAGTGCTACTCAGACGCAAATTCAGTCAATACATGCATACATCGTTTCAATCGTGTATTTATTGTCTTGAAAAGTGTTTTGAATAGCCATAGTTAGCGATCTCTGGCCTCTGTTAGTTCAGTTAGTTCCTGGATTGCCTATTCTTCTTTAGCAGGCATTTGTGGACTAAAGGTGCACAGAGCGCCCTCCGGCTGCAAGTATGAATTGAAAACACCAGCGCTCATAGTGATGACAATAAATATTACTCCTCTGTATAGAAAATTGACATAAACATATGAGAATCCTTCAATATTTCTCCAAGTGTGCATGCTTTTAAGCTAAAAGCCTATATGAAATGCCATAGAGGTAACATTGTTCAGACACTTTGCATCACAGAAATACATTAGGCTATATTTTAAAGTATGTAATACCATTATTTTAAATTGTAATAATATTTCACAGTATTGCTGTTTTTTTCTGTATGTTTGATATACACCATCACAGAGGGTTTTTTCACAGCGTACCTGACTGAAAGGCCTCATTATTATGCAAGTCATTTCAGGTCATTATTATGTGATTCTTTTGTCTTCTCAGGTGAGAAAATTTCATTTCATGATTATAGTGACCAAAATGATCACGGTTATCACAGAATCCTGTTCAAAAAGTCCTAATGCTACACAATGAAATCAATTCACCAAGTTTTATGTAGAAAACCAGCAAATAACAAATACAATTAGCATCAATATGTACTTTTTCTTTACATAAACATTAAAATAATAACATTAAAAATGATGGCCAGATTTTAAAGGAGTGTCTTGCAACATGTTATCTCCAAATCATTTTCAGCCTCTAAATCATTTTTATAAAAGTCAAAAAAGATAAATTACTGACATTTACAATGCACATTATCCTTTGTTATTAATAGTATGCGGTCCATGCAGCTTTACAGAGGGGAGCTTTGCAGGGGGTATGGCTTATCAGTTTCAGTTTTTCCACTTGCAAATTTCACCATATAAAAATGGGTGGAGTATACATGAATATTCATAATATTTCCCCTGTTGTGGGCGTGGCCTTGAGACAACACGCAGACGAATGCAACTGAAAATATTAGTGATCAAATCAAACTCGTTTAATGGATTATTTTGAAACGGTAATGAAGATTCAATGTTAAGCATTAACTGCAACAGTTGACATTTTCAAATGAGAGAAAAACCTATTGTAATCTGGGATAGTATAGTTTATTATGTTTATAAGCTAGCCTGTTGTGAGTCATCCTTAATTTCTTGTTTATTTCACATATAGCCAGTGTTTCTGTTAATGAACTACATAAACCACATACCTGAGGAGAATGTTTTATTAATCTTAGTCATCATAAACATTGCAATTTATACTTTATTATATAATACAGTGGATACAACTTTAAAGCATTGTTCTGATGACCCAGTCTTTCTTACATAGGCCAGCAGTTACCTCAAGAATATTATTCTATTTTTCAAAAGCTGGACATACATGGAGGCTGTTTTCATTGAGTGCCAAGGCCCTGTTTTAATAATCTCAGACAGCAGACATTCACTTAACTTTGCTTTGTTAGAGTTGATGAAAACTGTAAAAATAATCAAATAAAACACTAAAAAAGATGACATATTTAATTTGTTTACATGTACGTCACATTAACCAACAACAGAGAACAGTGAACATGAAAGTGTTGTTGAATTACTGAAATATTAACTTTATTAATCTCAGGGGGACTTCAAGTAAATATTTTAGTTCAACAGAGTTTGGCTAAGAAAAACATTTGGGAATCCCTGCCCTACAATGTTGAAGATCAGAAATTGTATATTTGTATGTATACTTGTAAAATCAGAAGAAATACTTTTGAATAATATTTTCAAATCTTAAACACGATTAACACAACATGACATAAAAGTAGGTTGTTTTTCAGTGCAACATATTTTCAAAGAACAGAGATGATGTATGCTTTACATAAATATATATGAGTGTGTAAGAAATATTTAGTAATATATTAGTAGTTGTTATTTCTCTAAACTGTATTTTACTCTTAAATAAATGCAAGTCAATGGGCACCAAAATGAGTTCTATTGGTTCCCAATGTTCTTCAGAATATCTTCTTCACATAAGAAACAAAACATACTGGTTTTGAACGGGTGAGTAAATGATGACAAAATTTTCATTTTTGGATGAACTATACCTTTAATCTATTATAATCGATTAGTACTTGGAGACTAGTGATTCCCAAATAGGTGTGGAAAGATTTTGATGTTGCTTTGTTAAAACTTAAAGATACCTTCCATAACTATCAGGGTCCACATGAAATTAAGTTTATTTAAAAAAATATAAAAAATAAATAAATTTAGAAATAAATAATATATTACATATTGTGTTGCGGAGGTCAATATAATATCCAGGCCATTTTCAGTCATTTTAATTCATAACCGTTTCAATAAATTCAGCAAATTTAAGTAAATTCAGGTAATATATGGCAATTTAAAGTCTATTTATCATCCATAAATGAATTTTTTAGTCTGCTTTTGTCTGCTTGAGGAAAAAAATAAAAAGATATCCCCATGGATTTCCTCATAATCCACTCTTTAAATGACCCTATTGTCACACTTCAGTTCCTACCATCTGGCCATTTTTACCCTTTACAGACATATCAACCGTACGGTCACGCATAGTTTTGGAAAATGATGGCAAACAGGTGTTTCTGTATTTCTCTTATATTTTGCCATATTTCTATGTGGTTTGATTCCCTCCTTAACTGATACCACGTTTGACCCTATTATTCGATGACCGATCAGCAACTTTATTCTTTCGTGTGACCGACTGAAGTGTTCAAACTGATGCTGTCGCCTGAAAACTGAAAAGTCCCATCCCTTCATGTCAAAAGCAGACAGTGGGGTCGGACAATAGAGCTGTGGAAGATTTTTTTCACACTCAAAGTCTACCGTACGGCTGAAAAATCAGGTCAAAATTACAATTTTACATAATATCCAGTATAATATGAGAAAACAGCAAAAATGGTTTGGTGTTTATAAAGGAAATATGAGCCTTACAGACATGGTTGTGGAGGCTCGGAAACACTGGCTATAAAATAAATTAAGAAATACACAAATACTCACACCAGGCTATATACATTTTATTAGGGCACAGAAGTTTATTTCAGGCATTGTTGTAAACACTCTACGGCACTGTTGTCACTGAATGACAAAAGGGTATACATGCTACTGACCAAAATATTTCAATTAAATTGAAAACCTCACAAATAAAATAATAAAAAAAAAAGATAAAAGAGATCAAATAGCAATAAACTGTACGATCATGGGTTGTTCGCTGATTGTTTGCTGTGTCTGTAATCAATCAGGCAAAACAGCACAGATGATTTATACACAATATATTCATTGTTTTGAAAATGTCAACTAATCTTCATTACCGTTTCGAAATAATCCATTAAACGAGTTTGATTTGAGCACTAATATTTTCAGTTCCATTCGTCTGCATGTTGCCTCAAGGCCACGCCCACAACAGGGAAATATAATGAATATTCACGTAAACCCCACCCACTGGAACAGTTTTCTCACAGAAACTGAATATTACACAACACTGGACGCACCGACCATTTTCCCCGTCCTTAAACTAGCAAAAGTAGATTCGGACACACCCCGAGTGAGCTTTATGAGCTTAGATAGTTAAAATATGGCCCAAGGTCTTACAAGCATTTATCATCAAACATCTTTTTGCTTCCTAACTAAATATCTTGCCATCTTTATACATTTAACCATCATTTAAAGGTGATTTAATCTAGTGTTTATTCAAAGTACCTGAATCCTGGAGAAACATCTTCATCTCTGGATGTTTGTGCGTCATCCATGATGAATCTGAACAGTGAAACAGAATCTGATCTCCAACACTGACTCTGGATGGAAGATCTTGTACAAACACAATAATTCAGCTTTTCCTCAGACAGGATCAAGAGACGCGGCGTTCACTCAAATACACAATGTTATTGGATGTTCACAACACAAATGCTAAAATAAACAACAGAAAACACTAAATAATAAAAAACTCCTTCACATTTTCTATCAAGTAGGCCTATCTACACGTAAATTCACGACTTACCTTTTATAAAGGTTCCTCTAAAACACACCGATATTCTTGGTTGTTACAAATGGCGAAACATCAACTCTGCACATTTATGTCTTGTCCAAATACCCACACTTGCGACCCTGGCCACTTGAGAGCTCGTGCACGCGATAGGAAGTAAGTGCGCAAGACTGTCCCATAGGCGTTTCTCAAAACCAAGTTCGCAAAGTTCGGACTCGCGTCCTTGGTATTTAGGACCATAGATGGTTAGGACTTGGCAAGTTCGACTCAGGAGAACGAACTCCCGTGAACGGGAGAACACAAGTCCTGATTCTGCAAATGGCACAGCAGCGCACTTGATAACGTCACTAAGCGCGCTCTGGCTTCTCCGGTCCAACAATAAAACGAATTGTGTTATAAAACACCACTCTGCCTCTTTTCGTTTTATTTAAAAAACAAACAAAAACATATTAATAGCCTCAGGCAACGAGTGATTGATTATCTGCAATGTCTGCATTGGACAAAATGAAATATTAAACAACCCCGCCTCTTTTCAAAATACTAAACATAATACTATTTGCAGAGGTGGGTAGAGTATCCAAAAACTGTACTCAAGTAAAAGTACAAGTAACAGTGAAAGTAATATTCTTAATAGTTACTTGAGTAAGAGTAAAAAAGTATCCAATGAAAAAGTACTCAGGTAGTTACTCCTATGGAGTCTTTTATTTTCTCCCCCCCTTTTCTATTTTAACTTTTGATTTACGGTAAAGCACTTTGGATCAACTATAGTTGTGTTAAATTTGTGCTATATAAATAAAATTTGATTTGACTTGACTTGACTATATATATATATATGTTTTTGAACGAAGTCTCTTATGCTTATTAAGGCTGCATTTATTTCATAATAAATACAGAAAAAACAATAATATTGTGAAATATTATTACAATTTCAAATTATGTTTTTTATTTTAATGTACTTTAAAATGTAATTTATTCCTGTGATCAAAGCTGAATTGTCAGTATTACTCCAGTCTTCAGTGTCACATGATCCTTCAGAAATCATTCTAATATGCTGATTTATTATCAATGTTGGAAACAGTTGTGCTGCTTGATATTATTTTATAACCTGTGATACTTTTTCAGGATTCTTTGATGAATAAAAAGTAAAAAAAAAAAATATCAGCATTTATTTAAAATAGAAATCTTTTGTAACAATATACTGTTCAAAAGTTTGGGGTCAGTAATTTATTTTCTTTCTTTTTTTTAAAGAAATTAATACAGTAATTCAGCACGGATGTGTTAAATTGATAAAAAGTGAGAATAAAAATGTATATTGTTAGAAAAGGTTTATATTTTGAATAAATAGTGTTCTTTTTAACCTTTTATTCATCAATGAATCCTGAAAAAAGTATCACAGATTCCAAAAAAATGTTAAGCAACACAACACTGTAAAAATAAAACTGTAAAATGTACGGTAACTTGCTGGAAGCAATTAGCAAGTAAGTTGCCATGTTCTATTCCACAGTACGCTTACTGTATATGTAATCACAGTAACATCTGTGTTACTATGTTTATTATTATACAGTAATTTTACTGTAATAATAAACGCAGTAACAAAATAGTAACTGTAAATGTAATCACGGTAACTATTTTTTACTGTGTTTATTATTACAGTAAAATTACTGTATAATAATAAACATAGTAACAAAATAGTTACTGTGATTACATTTACAGTAAGCATACTGTAGAATAGAACACGGCAACTTACTTGCTAATTGCTGCCAGCAAGTTACAGTACATTTCACAGTTTTCTATTATTACTGCTGTATTTTTTTATCACAGCAAATATAAGATTACTGTAAACTGCTTTAATTGTGTACTGTAAAATGAAGACATGGTTTTTGTCACAAAATTACATTTATTTAAAACATTTTAAATGTGAAAATACATAGGCATAAAATATTTTACATTATATACATTTATAGGCTATACATTTTTATTATTTGTTATACAACACTCCTAAACATACAAATCCATCATCTTTGTTGAAGTTGAATCAAAATGTCGAGATACAATTGGAACTGAATTAAACAGAAAGTAAATATAATTCAAAAACTGTAGAATTTTAAGCTTCAAAATCCTTAATACTGACTTTATTCCTGAATGGGAAACTTGTAGACGACTAAAAAGGCAAGACTGATGGCTTGATGACAATGTGATAAGTTGGTCTGGATAAATTAAACAATCCAGTCAACATTAATATTACTATGTTGACCATATTAACTAGTGTGGACATGATAATGAGTGGGCCTCTATCAGCTCCCTAGGTCAGTAACTAACATTTTTATCCCTGAATTGTTGCACATATATGTAAAAAGCAAAGTATCACCAAGTACTTTAAATAACATTAAATATAATGTCAGAAAGATATTAGTTCTGCTGCTGTTCATGAATACCTGTAGTGGAGTTATAAAGTGATGACATTGTGTTGTCACCAGAAATAGAGTCATCTGTGTCCCAATGTATGAGCTAGTGTCTTTTACTGTTCTTACAAGTGCCCGGATTCATGTCCACCATATACTGATTCACAAGCTCAGGACTTAGGGAGCTGAGCTGACTGAGACCATCCCAAAATGTCGTGGCCATGTCCTGTGTTGAGGAAACATCATCTTAATGTGTAAACAAACCTGTATGACTGTAGCAACATGGGATAGTCATAAAGGGAGAATATTAATAAATTTACTATAAATTTAAACAAACTTTTTATTTTCAATTATGGCATAATGTCTACATTATATCCTCCTGAGACCCAGAAAAAAAAAAGTTTTTTGAATTTAGTATTTTTTCACGTCATTATATTGTTTAGAGCATAAGAAACAAATGAAAAACTAACATTTTTGAAAAATTATATTTTATTAATATGTTATGCTATGTCCTCTGTAGTGGACACCAGGACTAAGTTGTTTAAAAAATAAAATGGCATGAAATGACATGTATAGATAAAAACTATGGGATTTTTTTTTTAATCACCAATCAATTTTTAGGCTTCAGGATTGTTTTTAACCAAACTATGTATAAAGATGATTCTCAACTATGTTATGAAAGATATAGTGGAATTTATTGATATACCATTTTACTTTATGCAATATGTGGGTAAAATGGCCATACATCAGTTTTCCCATTCAATACAATTAATCTATACACTGTATCTAATTTGCATATGAATGTGTTCTTGGAGCAAAAAGAAGTGTAATAATGGGAGTAATAATTGGCAACATTTTCATAATAATATCTAATAATTAATAGGAATATTGATATAAAATTTATTTCCCTATTCACTTGTTGTATCTCCTAAAATGCCTGATAAACATGATTTAAGTCCTGGTGTCCTCTACAGAGGTCATGTATGAAATCAATGTCCTGTTTTGTAAGTCATATTTTGATTTTAAACCCCATAACATTTTCCTGAGATGTTGATTTATAACAAACTATTTGAAAATTAATCCGATTTAAATGATAATTACAAAATATTATCATATTTCCATAAGAGTGCTATTTTAATTTTCAGTCATATTTAAAGACCAAGAAGTTGTTGTTGTCATGGCGAAACCTCTAAAAATTTGGTATCTCTGCAAAGCCCTGAATGTGCTCTTTACAGGACATCCAGACTTAAAACTGTGACATGTATGAGGTCAGAGAAAATCACTAAAATATGTCATCTACAGAGGAAAAAAGTCTATTTCTGGGTCCCAGGAGGATAATACATTATATTATATTAACATCTATGCTATCTTCATTGTTTTTGGTTCTTCCCTGTTGGACCTAGTTTCTCAGTCTGTTTGATTAATCATTCTGTTCACCTGTTGTCTCATTAATTAATTATCTTATTAGGTCCCTTTGTTTGTTCATGGTAATAAACCCTCAGTTTACCCTTAGTCTTCATCAGTTCTTGTGACAGATAGCATTTCTTTTTATTCCTGTTTTCTAAGCATTTGTTATTAAAGTTATTACACTCCTACCAGAAGTCTGCGCTCACTAAAGGAGCGAAGGCTTGTGGTACCATCACAGAGAGGCTCAAAATCACTCTCCAGGACATTCTCGTTCACTGTTCCTTGCTGGTGGAACGATCTTCCTGCCTTCATCAGGAATGCAGAATCCCTGGCAATATTCAAAAGACAGCTGAAAACTCATCTCTTTCGTGAGCACTTAACCTCATCTTTAAAAAAATAAAAAAATAAAAAATAATAATAATAATTCTTATACCTATCCTTTCACTTCCTCTAATCCCTCTCTATTGTAGCTTATGATACTCTGAGCACTGCCTAAAACTTGTATTGTGAGCACTTCTTGTGTTTATTTGCCTCGTCATGACGACTTGCTTGTTGTATTCCTCACTTGTAAGTCGCTTTGGATAAAAGCGTCTGCCAAATGAATAAATGTTAAATGTTAAAGTCTGTCCTTGAATGTTTCCTCGTCTTTGTGACTTTCCTAACCACGTATTGTAATTATTATACTATATTATTGTCACACAATGGGTGTGTGTGCCGGCGGACAGAAGAAGACTATTGCAGCATTGAATATAAATCCAATACCAAGTTTAATAAATCCCCAAAAAGCAAAACAATCCACTACACAGGCAGAGTGACACACCTTAACATAATTGTAACACCAAACAGAGAATGGAGACAAGGCACAACTTAAAGGTGCTAAAGAGGATGCTTTGTTTTATACATTTTTGCAATATTACTTGAAACTGTCTTTACTAACTGATAAAAAAATATTTATTAGGTGCACTGAAAGGAATATTATTAATATACATCATCTGTGCACAAGGTAGGGCCTTAAAAACATCAGCCAATCGTTTACGCGATCATCACGTAAACGATTGGCCCTTTGGCTTGTCAATCACTGCCATTACGTTCCTTGTGAGAGACGTGCGCGGATTGGCCCTCTGGCTTGTCAATCACTGCCATGACGTTCCTTGTGAGAGACGCGCGCGCTCCAGTAACTTTCCACACTCCACAGGCGCCGCATGCAATGTTTTTGTCAGGAGACAGGAGTAACAACTGCAGATTATGAGTTACCTGCGGTGAGTCCGACATAATGAATCCACTAAGTGTGTGCGTGGCTTTGTCGCGCACACACTTAACGATTGTAAGGCCAATTATGAATGTAAATTGATACTTATGACTGATCGCGCTCAAACGCGTCCAGTCAGAGCCAGTTGCGTTCAGTCTGCGATTACAGTCGGTGTTCAAATTCCATGTGAAAGTATATAAATCTGCTTCAGGAGCAGGAAACAATCGCTGTATGTTGAGCACAGTCTTAGAATGTTTTAGCTAGTCGTTAAATGTGTGCCCGGCTTAATAACACAGCGAATGCCGGTGGTAAACACTCGTGTTCCAATACTCGTGCACGAGTTTTGGGAGGCGTTCCCTTGAAAAGAGCTGTGAAGGAGGGGGGTTGTTCTTAAGAATGCGCTCATTTCAAAAACTCAGTCGACGAAAAGAACCTCTGTACCACCTTTAAGTAGGTAATACAAATGAAACTAATTAATCAAACACAGCTGCAACCAAATTAACTAATGACAGTTACTATAGAAACAAATGAAAAGCATGTTACTATATAATCATATAGATTTTTTACACTAAACTTGTGGCCTTGAGAACATATGATCTCGTGGTCATGAAAACACATCGATTGGCCACAACACAATGATGTACATAGTTCATCATATCGATTTTGTATCAATCAAGTTCCCGAACAAAACTCATTGAACCATTCACCATTGTAACACAGTTCGTAAGTATGGGAAGAAGGAGGTGGGAACCGGCGAACGTTCATCAAAACTTTAATACCAAAATAAACAAAGAATAAAAAGTAATGCCGGCAGAGCCTCACGGACGTCTGCCGGCCACACGAACATAACCAAACATCAAATAATATCCAGGCCTGGTCCTCTCGTCCTTCACTGTTGTCGCTCCTCCTTTTATGCTTCCGGAGCTCCTCCGTAAGAGACTCGAGGCCGGTGCGCCTCGCAGGTGAAGCTCATTATCTCTCGCGTCACCGGCCTTGCGCCGTTCCCTCATGGCTCTCGCCCGCCCTGCTTGCCACAACCATATATAATAATGCTAATTTCTCTTCTCTATAAAGCAAAACTCAACATATTGTATTCATAGTTAGTACGTACCTGAAATGACTGTCGTGGTTTCTTTGATGCAGCCTAAAAAGAAAGGGGTTAAACAGTAAATGAATCGTCCTGTGACAGTTAAAAGCAAACACAATGACAATACAATGGCATATTATGCTTCCACAAGGCAGGAATTCACTTAAAAAGGCTAGCATTTATTCTATGTAGCTGCTGTATTTTGCCTGGCAAAGAAGCTCAGAAAAATATGATCCTTTGAAAAATGTTGTGCTGTTTAAAATCCTTGTTGCTGCGTTTTACTTCAGCCTGCTTCAGTATTTGATTCATCATGCCATAGCTAGGGAAACAAGAAGAAACAGCTAGTGCACTTTGCTAACACTCATGCATGGATACAGTTCCAGTTTACTTTTATCCAGCAATGTTACTCCACCAAACTGATGACAATATCAAATATTGATAGATTAAAAACAAATAATAATACATCTATGCAATTTATATTAGCAAATAGTTATGTTTGTAATGATATGGCTTACTAGTGTCGCTCTCTGCATCTCTCTCCTGGCGTACCCCTAAACACAGGTAAATTTACATGAGGAAACCTTGGTAAATTAACCTAACATTGCAAAATATGAGCAAAGTTACCTTGTTGAAGTCAAATCCTAAAGAAATTGTGGAATCTCCTCAGTTTCTGCTGCTGAAAAAAAGTCCTGCTCAAAATTTCTTTATTGTGATTCACAGTAAAAAATATATTTACTGTAGAATTTACCCACCATTAAAATTTGACCATGATGCTTTGCAGATTTACAGCAACATGCTGTATACAAGTTCAGTACAGTAAGGAGTTATTTATTTTACAGTAATAATGGTGTGAAAACTACAGAAATTTGTTACAGTATGTTATCTATACAGTTATACAGTATTTAATATATACATATATACAAGTTAACAGAGTTAGTGTATAACTCACATACTGTACAGTCATCATTAACATTTATAATGTTTTTAAAAAGCTATATTATTAATCTATCAGTCTGTATTCAGTATGTATGACAAGAAACACAAACGGTGTCTCTCTGTCAGCTCTCTGAGCTCTCTGCTTCAGGACCCTGTGGTTTCTGCTGCGTGATTCAGATCAGAGGAGTTTATAAACACTGTGGTGAATTTCTCAAGTTACAGTGGAGAAAGAAGAGAGTGTCCGTGAGGAGAGTCTGTGGAGCCGGACTCAGAGCAGATATTTGAATGGGAATGGGAATTTCCTCATAACCTGTAAATCTAAAAATAAAACAGTCAATTATATAACATCAGACATTCATTTGAAATAATAAAAGTCTGAAACATGCCTTAACTATTTCAATACAGATCAATTATAAACAAGCCAAATCTCTCTATTTATCAAATACAACATACTTATTGTGTTCATATTGTATTGAAAACACTTTTGCTGCTATTGAGGTTGAATATGGGTAAGGTATGGGTAGGTTTAAGGGAACGGTCAACAGTGTAATTATGAATGTAATTACAGAAATTATTTACAGATGTAATTAAATGCAGATATTTTTAAAATATAAGTACAATGTAAAAACATTGCATTGTACTAAATGATTCATTTAAATGTTAGTACATAGTTGTTAAAGACATCTAATATAAAGTGGGACCAAATATGTATATACACATATATAAATGTTCAGCTGTATGAAAACGTGAATATTTATTTGAAATTATTACTTACAACAGTGTCTTTAGTTTATAATGTGGAGAATTCTTCATATCAGTGACCAGTTCACATCCTGAATATCCTAGATTATTCCCAGTCAGATCCAGTTCTCTCAGTGTCACGGTTCATGAATCCGCTGTCTCATTCTGGTGTCTGTGTGGTTCTGTGGTGTGTCACCTGATTGTTCGTGTGGGCGTCGCCGCTGATCGTCTGATCAGCGGCAGCTGTGCGCAATTACACCTGCCTATTTAACGCCTTGTCTTTCGTCTCATGTTTGTCAGATCGTTGTTTGGAGTCTTGGTGTTGTGTCCCGTGTTTGCTCGTGTTACATGTTCCTTGGATTGGATTTCTCGTCGTTGTTTCCTGTTACCTGTTTCCTCGTTGGATCGTTCTCTGGTTTTCACCCACGGATTACACGGCACTGCTTCACGGACACACTTCACGACTTCACGACTCATCGGATCTCTCATCGCCCATCGAGGTCCCTGCGTCACCACTCTCCTGCTGTGTTTGTTGTGTCATACCTGTGACTGACCGTCAGTGTGTGAAGCTCTCAATAAAGAGATTAACTTGCAATTGCATCCATCATTATTTACGTGACACTCAGGTGTGAGGGGTTTGATCTCAGAGCTGAAGTCAGAGCAGCACAACCTTCATCTGTGACTCCACAATCACTCAACCTGTAGAGAACAATGACACACTCTTCACTCTCTCAGTTCAGATCAGATCAGTTTAGCAGTGAATCCATTATTAAAGAGAAAATACAAACTTAAAGCACAAATCAATGTGTGTTAAATCATTGAGATCTGAAATGTCACAGAGCACAAAGCATGGTGTGTGTGTGTGTGTGATTTAACAAAATTAAAAACAATACTTTAGAAAGTGTCAGTGCAGAAAGATGAATTTGATGAACAGTAAGAATGAATCCAGCATGTTCTTCATTTCTCAGTTGTGTTGAGCTCGAGTCTGTTTAAAGTCAAGAGACTGAAATGTTGATTGTGTGAAAGTGTGTATTTCAGTGTGACTCTCAGTCCTGCAGTATCATGCAGTTACAAGTGAGGCTCCCGCACTTCCTCCCTCGCACCACCGGAGGGAGCCCACACCTGAATATTGACTATTACCCATTTGGAATTCATTTCCCAGAGGCCCTCATTCCTGGGACTGATTGCACACACCACATCACACTCACACATTTTATAAGCAGCACACACACACACTGCATATACTTTGCTTTGTGATTCATGTGTGAGAGTCAAATAAGATCTTACTGCAGTTTCTCCAGTTTACAGTGAGGATCCTGTAGTACATCAGACAGCAGATTCACTGAATTTCCTAATTTATTCAGTGACAGATCCAGTTCTCTCAGGTGTGAGGGGTTTGATCTCAGAGCTGAAGTCAGAGCAGCACAACCTTCATCTGTGACGCCACAATAACTCAACCTGTAGAGAACAATGACACACTCTTCACTCTCTCAGTTCAGATCAGGGCCTCATTTATAAAACTTTCTGTAGATTTCATCCTAAATGTGTACGTGCGCAAAAAAGCTAGATTCTGTGTACGCATAAAAGTTTTCAGATTTGAAAAACCATGCGTTTTGGGTTACTACATGTTCAAAAATATTAGGTTTTTGGTTTGATTCTGGTCTAAAGCTCGACAAACAGATAAATAGAGTAGTTAAAGGGTGTTTTTTCAATCTTCATCGCCTGGCTAAAGTGAAACTTTTTTTTATCAACCAAGAACTTTGAAAAAGTAATTCATGCATTTGTTATTTCCTGTTCAGACTATTGTAATTCACTTTATTATGGGATTAACAGCTCATCTATGGAGCGTTTAACTGGTCCAAAACGCAGCAGCAGGCTTTTGATGAGAACATGTAAATCTCAGCACATCTCTCCGTCTTGATCTCTCTCCAGTGGTTGCCTGTAAAATTCAGAGTTGAATTTAAAATATTAATTTTGGTTTTTAAATCACTTAATAATCTAATGTCAGTATATTTTACTGAGTTGTTGCACTCACACAAATCAGTGAGACCACTTAGGTCGGGGCATTTAAAAATGTTATCCGTCCCTTGGTCCAGACTGAAACATCGTGGTGACCGAGCTTTTGCTATTGCCGGGCCAACAATCTCCCTGTCTCCATCCGAACATCACCTTCTTTGTCTGTTTTAAATCTATGCTTAAATTGTATTTATTTGAAAAATGTATGCTGGGTTAAATTTTACTGTATTGTTTTTGAGTATTTTCTACAATTAAGTACAGCACTTTGGTCAGCCCTTTTTTGTTTTAAAATGTGCTTTATAAATAAATGTAAGAAAGAATAAAGTATGCCAGAACCTGCGCAAAAATCCCTTTATAAATCCCAGTCAGAGGACGATTGTGTGTACGTTCATCTCCACCCCGTCTCCTCCCCGAAATCACCATATATGGAGCTTTTGATGCCTAGTTTTACTATTCATAACCTCATCTGCATATCATTTCCATGCATATTCTCATCCACGTGACACCATGTTAACACCGTCAAAGGTACGAGACATTGGAAAATATTAGATACGGACTATAAATGCCATTTGTGCCATACACATTACATTGATAAAATCATCCAATATCCTCTTTATGTTTTAGAATAAATATATCAAAATATCCATAAAAACTAAATTGTAGATATAAAATACTTCTCAGATAAAGTTTTTAGAGTAGAGTTTCCACTGGCCAAATAGTATTTTAATTGTTTTAAACAATTCAATTCAAATCAAATCAAATTTATGCAGTTTTACTGATAATGTGAACATGTCTTTTAGGAAACGTGCAAATCTTGCCATAATATTGAAGTAAGTGTGCATCACTGATCATCGTTCTCACTAAAATATTTAGTCATAACATGAGATCTGCAGTTTAGTTTAAAGAGGAATTATTGTGCTCCTATCACTCCTCACTGTCATTAAAACAGCGCGTCACAGGAAAAGTGATCAAAAGTGGCACATTCACTGTCTAAATATATATCATTTCTGTTTAACTTCTGCGTAATATACTTTACATTGAGATTCATGTGTGAGAGTCAAATATGATCTTACTCCAGTTTCTCCAGTTTACAGTGAGGATCCTGTAGTACATCAGACAGCAGATTCACTGATTTTCCTATTTTATTCCCAGACAGATCCAGTTCTCTCAGGTGTGAGGGGTTTGATCTCAGAGCTGAAGTCAGAGCAGCACAACCTTCATCTGTGACGCCACAATAACTCAACCTGTAGAGAACAATGACACACTCTTCACTCTCTCAGTTCAGTTCAGCAGTGAATCCATTTTTAAAGAGAAAGTACAAACTTAAAGCACAAATTAATGTGTTAAATCATTGAGATCTGAAATGTCACAGAGCACAAAACATGAATGTGTGTGTGTGTGTGTGTGCGCTCGTTTTTGTGACATATCAGGACACAAATGTGTATAATGACATGGGTATGACATAGGTATGGGTACATGCCACAATTATACAACCTGTAGAGAGATGAAAATCAAACAGCATAATAAATAGTTAAACTATCAAAAAACATCAAACAACTTTCAATTCCAATATAATTTAAACAATGTCAAATTCTTTTCCAAGTTTTATGGTCAAATTCACACTAATAAAAAAGGTTAAGATTGAATTAAATTAATATTTATGTATTTAGTAACTTTAAACCAAGGGTCTTCAACCGGGGGTCCACAGCGGTACTGCAGGGGTCCGACAATTAATGTTTGATCACAGAAATGTTTTTGATCTCTTGAACTCAATGGCCAATCAGAGGTGTTTCATTTAGTCAGAATCCACTCACACAACATAATCATATCAATAAATTTTTGAAATTCTATTCCAATTATTTGTAATAGTAATGACTTATTAAATAATCTTAAATGTCTCACTGTACATTGTTATTCTTGTTATGGTGGAGCCGCTGCTACACATTACATCTGTTCTTTACTAGAGAACCTGCACTAACTTCAGATACTCAGTGATTTGATTCTTAATTTTTCATCTGACAGAAAAATTAAAATGTATGATTCTGCTATGTTAACCATACATCAAATATCTTAAATTCTTTTATGTCATTCATTTAAAATCAAGTATTTAAATATTTAAATTCCTTTTTTATGTGCGAGAACACTGGCTTTGTTTGAATGAAGGAATTTTACATTGTGACGGTTTAGAAAACACATCAAAATAATGACCACTAAACTCTGGACAACTTCTGCAGCACTGAAGATTTATGAACTTTTATACTATGGAGCTGTTGAATGCTTGAATCTGATTGGTTGACGAATGTTCTAAGGTGTGTGATTATTTTCAGGGAAACGCACGACTGAAGTAGTTCTAGCAGGTCTTGACCACATTACTACGGAAGAGGATTAGGGGCAAGCAATAATAAAAAAATAAAAAACATCTCGAGATTAAAGTTGTTAAATTTTGAGAAAAAACTCGTTAAATTTCGAGAAAAAAGTTGAAATAAAATGTTGAGAATAAACTCGTTAAATTACGAGAAAAAACTCGTTAAATTTCGAGAAAAAGGTCGAGATAAAATGTTGAGAATAAACTTGTTTTTTGTATATATGTAGATAATGAAAAAGACGAATTGAGATTGGCATCTACTACAGACATTCTAAACTCTATTGGTGTTAGACAACACGTGTCAGGACCCACTCATTGTCGTAATCATACTTTAGATCTAATATTGTCACATGGAATCGATATTGATGCTGTTGAAATTCTGCAGCAGAGTGATGACATCTCAGATCATTATTTAGTCGTGTATACTACATTTAGTCATGGCTGCTAAACTGCCTCCCTGCCATAAACATGGTAGAACCATCACTTCTACCACTAAAGGTAGAATAAATAATCTTTATAAATAATCTTCCTGATCAGTTTCATCACCATAGCATACCAGACAGCTTAGAAAACCTCGATGTTGCAACAGAAACTATTGCCTCTGTCTTTTCCAGCACACTAGACTCAGTTGCTAGACTAGACTAATCTTTAAAGGAGCACACCCAGTCCCTAAAGAGAGCAGCCAGAAAAATGGAGCGCAGCTGGAAAGAAACAAAACTAGAAGTTTTTCACATTTTGTGGAGAGAGAGCGTGATTGAGTACAGAGAGGCCCTAAAACTGCTAGATCTGCTTATTTTTCAAATCTCTTAGAAGAAATAAACACAACCCTAGGTATTTATTTGATACAGTGGCTAAATTAACGAGAAATAAAGCTTCAACTTCTGATGTTTCCAAAGAGCACAGCAGTAAGGACTTTATGAACTTCTTTACTTGCAAGATTGATAACATTAGAGAAAAAATTATAACCATGCAACAGTCTACACCAGTATCGTGCCAGACAGTGCATTGTAGTGTCCCTGAGGAAAAATTCTATTCATTTGCTGCTTTAAGAGAGGAAGAATTGTCTAAATTTGTTAAATCATCAAAATCAACAGCATGTATGTTAGACCCTATACCGACTAAGCTATTGAAAGAGATGCTTCCAGAGGTCATAGATCCTCTTCTTAATATCTTCAATTAATCGTTATCACTAGGATTCATACCGAAAACTTTTAAGCTGGCTGTTATTAAACCTCTTATTAAAAAACCACAACTTGATCCTAGAGAATTAGTCAATTACAGGCCGATCTCAAATCTACCCTTTCTGTCAAAAATACTAGAAAAGGCAGTTTCATCACAACTATGTTCCTTTTTAGAAAGAAATAGTATCTGTGAGGATTTCCAGTCAGGATTTAGACCGTAGTACTGAGACTGCTCTCATTAGAGTTACTAATGATTTGCTCTTATCATCAGATCGTGGTTGTATCTCTCTATTAGTGTTACTGGATCTCAGTGCTGCATTTGACACTATTGATCACAATATTCATTTAAATAGACTCGAAAATGATGTTGGCATTAGTGGAACTGAATTGACATGGTTCAAATAATACTTATCGGACCGTTATCAGTTTGTAGTAGTAAACGAAGAGATGTCATATCAATCACAAGTTAAATATGGAGTACCGCAAGGATCAGTACTAGGACCGTTGCTTTTCACTCTGTACGTGCTACCCTTGGGAGATATCATTAGGAAGCATGGCGTTAACTTTCACTGTTACGCTGATGATGGGCAGTTGGGGGCAGTTGTGGCCTAATGGATAGAGAGTCGGACTTGTAACCCAAAGGTCATGGGCTCGAGTCTCAGGTCCGGCAGGGATTGTCGGTGAGGGGAGTGAATGTCCAGCGCTCTCCCCACCCTCAATACCATGACTGAGGTGAGACCCTTGAGCAAGGCACCGTACCCCCAACTGCTCCCCGGGCGCCGCAGCAATGGCTGCCCACTGCTCCGGGTGTGTGTTCACGGTGTGTGTGTGTTCACTGCTGTGTGTGTGCACTTGGATGGGTTTAATGCAGAGCACAAATTCTGAGTATGGGTCACCATACTTGGCCACATGTCACTTCACTTCACTTCATGATACTCAGCTCTATATTTCTTTGAGCCCTGACGAAACTTACCAATTCACAAAATTAACGGAATGCATGGCTGACATAAAAAATTGGATGACCAGTGATTTCTTACTACTAAATTCAAATAAAACAGATATTGTTATTATTGCACCAAAAACCGCTGTATGTAATAATCTAGAATACTGTCTAACACTTGATGGCTGCTCTGTTAAGTCTTCGTCGTCAGTTAGGAACCTGGGAACCACTTTATAAATAAAGGTGACTTGACATAATATAAAAAAAAATATGAATGTATTATTTTTCTACTAATATTCAGTGAAAGGAGGTGTTTCACCTTTAGATGGGGTAAACAATAAACTTTAAACATCAAGATTTTATTTATAAGAAAGATATTCATAGGTTTGGAACAACTTGAAGGTGAGTAAATGATGACAGAATTTTCATTTTTGAGTGAACTTTCACTTTAAGTAAATAAACTTGAAGAAACACCATATTAGAGTATTTACGGTAATCTGTCAACTACAGACAATTACTCTTTCTGCAGTATTTAGCGCAAGTTGTCTTCAAATGGACACAGCATTATTAAATTTTTTGCATGATCATAAATCTTTAACTCGGAAATAACAGTTTTAATGTTCAAGAAACGTTTTGTGAACCAAATCGAATCGCTTTTATTTTGAAATAAATGGATGATGTGGGTTACTGCGACGAAGGCTTGAGTCTAAATATTCATGACACAAGCTTCATCATTGGAAGGCAAGAACATAACGTCAGCCTTTAAAAATTAATATTCATGTACAAGGTCTTCGCTATTGGAAGGTTAACGAGGAACTACTTAATATGCATGAAATCTCAAACCTTTACCGTTTGGTGGGGAAGAGATGACACATCACATGATTTTAAACACATGATCACATGACAGAGAATCAGTTCCACTTCAAAATGGCTTTAGGGTGTAATGGGTTTCAGAAATATCTTGCTATTGTTGTTTTGGCGTGTGTTTTCTGCGCTCCGTGTGCCGCTCACTACAGAAGATCCCACAGATATGAAGCTCTGCTGCAGGTGAAGTCTGGAGTGCAGGAGCAGTGGTTCACACAGAGACTGGACCACTTCAGCGGCGCCGACACTCGAGTCTGGAAACAGGTACTACATCTGTGCATGAGACACTTACTAAATGTACTGTTGCAAATGAAGAATGCACGCACCATTGCATTAAATGGTACTTCAAAGAATTGTGTTATATGGCATACATGATCCTTCAGAAATCATTCTGATATGATGATTTTGTGCTTAAGAGACATTTCTGATTATTATTAATGTTAAAAACAGTAGTGCTGCTTTCATATTTTCTTTCAGGATTCTTTGATTTATAGAAAATTCAAAAGAACAGCATTTATTTGAAATAGAAATCTTTTGTAACATTATAAATGTCTTTTCTGTCACTTTAGATCAGTTTAATACATCCTTGAATGCTGAATAAAAGTATTATATATTTTTAAATCTTATTTACCACAAACTTTTGAATGATAGTGTATCAGGGTTTCCGCAAAAATATCTGTTTTCAACATTGATAATAATCATAAATGTTTCTTGAGCAGTAAATTATCATATTAGAATGATTTTTGAAGGATCATTTTTTTGTCATTTTATTTATCATTTATTTATTTATTTTTAGTTTGTTTTATTTAATTATCTATTTTATTTAACTCATTCATTCATTTTTTTATTTATTTGAAGGGTTTTTTTCCTTTTCTTTCTTTCCTTCCCATTTCTCTCAATAGAAAGGTACATTATACATACATATACATAACTCATGCACTTCATATAATTACATGTAAATGGTGTTTTTGTTGTGTACTTACGGTAATCTCCAATTTATTTGTACTGTCCCGTTAATGTCTAGTTTTTTTGTGTTATATTTATTGTCTTGCTCTAATTAAATAAATAAATAAAAAATATGAAGGATCATGTGACACTGAAGACTGGAGTAATGATGCTGAAAATTCAGCTTTGATCACAGGAATAAATTACATTTTAAAATATATTCACATAGAAAACATCTATTTTAAATTGTAATAATATTTCACAATTTTTACTGTATTTTTGATTAACACTGATTTTGACACAAAACCTTTTCCTCCTGTAGAGATACTTTGTGAATGACAGTTTCTATAGACCCGGTGGTCCGGTCTTCCTGATGATCGGGGGTGAAGGTCCAGCTAATCCCACCTGGATGCAGTACGGAACCTGGCTGCTTTACGCACAGAAGCTGGGCGCCTTGTGTTTATTACTGGAGCACCGCTTCTACGGGAAGAGTCACCCGACCGAGTGAGTGAAACAAAACTTAGCAGGGAAACTCAGGGTTATGAACACTAGATGGCATAGTAACCACACAGCCTTTCTTTTCACATAGAGGAAACTGAGAAGAGACAGTCAACCATCCATCTTTAAATATCACCTCAGTTACTGATTATTGATTGTGGTGTTTTGTGTTGTCAGGGACCTGAGCACTGCGAATCTGCGTTTCCTCAGCAGTCGTCAGGCACTGGCCGATCTCGCTCACTTCCGCACGGTCACGGCAGCAACACGAGGCCTGACCAGCAGCAAGTGGGTTGCATTTGGGGGCTCCTACCCAGGATCCCTTGCTGCCTGGTTCCGTCTGAAGTACCCACACCTGGTCCACGCCTCTGTAGCGACCAGCGCACCAGTACACGCCACTGTCAACTTCCCAGGTGAGCATTGTGAGGATAAAGCAGTGAATTACAGTGATTTAACATGGTTGAAGTCAGCATGACGTCATCATTGTTTTGATTTATTTTCTTAATACATGCATGTTTCAGTAGTGCACTTGGTGCAAAGAAAAAAGTTTGTTTTATATCTTGCTCTGCTTCTGAAACTATTTTCTTCTGGCTTTCCATCCATCTGTCATATAGAGATGCTTTTCAGCCTCCAGTCAATTCTTTATGGACAAAAGTGAGAAAACAATGTCTAATTTCCCACTCTAGAATGTTTCTTGTTCAGTGTCCTGTTTTTACAGTGAAGTGACATGTGACATGTGGCCAAGTATGGTGACCCATACTCGGAATTTGTGCTCTGCATTTAACCCATCCAAGTGCACACACACAGCAGTGAACACACACACCGTGAACACACACCCGGAGCAGTGGGCAGCCATTGCTGCGGCGCCCGGGGAGCAGTTGGGGGTACGGTGCCTTGCTCAAGGGTCTCACCTCAGTCGTGGTATTGAGGGTGAGGAGAGCGCTGGACATTCACTCCCCTCACCGACAATCCCTGCCGGACCTGAGACTCGAACCCATGACCTTTGGGTTACAAGTCCGACTCTCTACCCATTAGGCCACGACTGCCCCCAGTCGTGGCCTAACTGGGGGCAGTCGTGCACAGAAATACATCAAATTCTGCAATTAAAATAGGTCAATTTTGTCATTTTCTCAGTAATATTGTGAAATATTATTACAATTTAAAATAACTGTTGTCTATGTGAATATATTGTAAAATGTAATTTATTCCTGTGATCAAAGCTGAATTTTCAGTGTCACATGATCCTTCAGAAATCATTCTAATATGTTGTTTTGCTGCTCAAGAAACATTTTTGATTATTATCAATGTTGAAAACAGTTGTGCTGCTTCATATTTTTGTGGAACATGCTTGCTGAATAAAGTATAAATTTCTTTCAAAAAGATCAATATTATATGGAAGCTTCTTTTCGCCACTGAATAAAAAATAAAAAAGGTAATTCCGTCTTTATATCTCACAATTCTGACTTTATATCTCGCAATTCCGACTTTATAACTCGCAATTCCGACTTTATATCTTGCAATTCTGACTTTATATCTTGCAATTCGGACTTTATATCACGCAATTCTGACTTTATATCTCGCAATTCCGACTTTATATATTGCAATTCTGACTTTATATATTGCAATTCTGACTTTATATATTGCAATTCTGACTTTAGATCTCGCAATTCTGACTTTATATCACGCAATTCCGACTTTATATCTCGCAATTCTGACTTTAGATCTCGCAATTCTGACTTTATATCACGCAATTCCGACTTTATATCTCGCAATTCTGACTTTATATCTTGCAATTCTGACTTTAGATCTCGCAATTCTGACTTTATATCACGCAATTCCGACTTTATATCTCGCAATTCTGACTTTATATCACGCAATTCCGACTTTATATCTCGCAATTCTGACTTTA
>RJVU01063374.1:287377-320269 GCA_003731715.1 Anabarilius grahami | reverse complement strand
ATCTCGCAATTCTGACTTTAGATCTCGCAATTCTGACTTTATATCATGCAATTCTGACTATATCACGCAATTCTGACTTTATATCTCGCAATTCTGGCTTTAGATCTCGCAATTCTGACTTTAGATCTCGCAATTGGGACTTTATATCACGCAATTCTGACTTTAGATCTCGCAATTCTGACTATATCACGCAATTCTGACTTTAGATCTCGCAATTGGGACTTTATATCACGCAATTCTGACTTTATATCACGCAATTCTGACTTTAGATCTCGCAATTCTGACTTTAGATCATGCAATTCTGACTATATCTCGCAATTCCGACTTTATATCTCGCAATTCCGACTTTATATCACGCAATTCCGACTTTAGATCTCGCAATTCCGACTTTAGATCTCGCAATTGCGACTTTATATCCGACTTTATATCTTGCAATTCTGACTTTGTCACGTCCCTGATATAAAGTCAGAATTGCGAGATATAAAGTCGCAATTACCTTTCTTATTTTTTATTCAGTGGCGGAAACAAGCTTCCACAATATTTTGAATAGTTTGTATTTTATTTCCTTTTCTGTCTGCTTTTCTTGTCTTGTTAGCTTTCTTCTCCCCTTTCCCCAACCCCCCCGCCTCTTTCCTCCATCCCTGCGAACAGCTGTATGTCACCACGACATCGGAAAAACTTTGAGCAGAGACCTTTCCCTGACCTACAGCTACACACACACACACATTAATCACCAGTCGTCATGACCGCGGTCTGCAAGGGCGTTTATTATGTCTGCTGGGTCACATTTAAAACAACGCCTCCGTACAGACATTAAAATTAAAAATAAATCGAGGGTTAATTATGGCGATGAGCAACTGTCTCTCCAGTGCAGAGAGACAAGATACATGTGTTTAGCCTGTAAGAAGAATCCCAAACCTCTCCGTCTGTGTGGTTAGATGACGGTGGATGACTCCATGTCTGTCGGTACAGACGTCAAGCTCCATGATTGTGGTCTGTCCTGCAGTGATGTTTCGGCTCAAGTGTAGCATCACTCCTCAGGATAGTGATGTCGCACTGACCACTTTCACAGAGCCTTTCATTGTAAGCAGCTCTTAGATCATTCCAGCACTAGAACAATAGCCTCTCATATTGTGTCCTCTCGTCTCATCTCATCTCTCGTCGTTTAGTTGGAGAGCGTGTGCTTTTTGTCCAGTCTGTTGCCTCAAACAACGCAGGATCTTCTCAGTTTGCACTGGTTGTTACATGCATGATTATGTTGACAGCTGTTTCATCTGGACTGCTCTCATTTATCACTCTGAAAAAAGGAGAGAAGGGGCAGATAATCGGATTGAGATATCGTGCATATCTCAAACTAAATTATGAATATCTTTCAAACATTCAGTGCCAGGCATTTGGTTTGCTACATTACTCTTACTTTTAGACTAAAGGCCTGTTCGAACTAAGTACAACAACAACTATAATGATAACAATAAAGAAATGGTTCAAAAAATAGTTCTTAATATAAAAGAATAGCCGAGTTCAGACCACAACTATAACAATAACAGCACAGAGGAACAATATCTTTTTTTAGAGCGTTTGCTTATCTTCAATGTCTCTAAGGCCCTGTTTCCACCTGGTATTAAGATGCGTTTTGTTCGATCGGATCACAAGTAGATGAGGGAGACACATTCCCGTTTACACCTGGTGTTTTAATCTGTCTCTTTTGTCCACTTTCATCCACTTCTGTCCTGATTTCTCCAAGGGGAGGGTCTATGGGTGGGTAAATGTATGTTTTTTTTTTTCAGATCTTACAGTCTAATTGATGAAATAAGCTCATGCAATTTACATGTGAACGTGACCAGAGATGATGGAAAAACACAGCTTTAGTTTCTGCTCTGACAGCCGCAAGACCAGCCGAACGCTGTGAGTGAGTGTTAGAAATCAGGAATGGTGAGAGAACATTGTGCTTGGTACGTTTTTTATCTTCAAACCAAACTTGGGTCTTCAGCCGACAGTTTAAATCCGTCTGGCTTGTATGCTTTTCCATAATGTTTACGCATTAGGTCAGTAGGTGGTTTTGTGTGGCTGTTCGAACACATTCGACCACAGTCAAATACATTTTCGACTACCTCTAGAAATGGTCGAAAGTGGACAAGCTCAAAATGTTTTAAACCCGGTTTACACCTGTATTTAGCATTGTCCACTTGTGATCAGATCGACCTTTTTGCATTTTAAAGTCCTGCTGTTTTTTGATCACCAAAATTACATCTTTAAATGTTTTTTATCCTTGAAAAAAAATTCTTCATGCCTTTAAATAGCTTGAATGTAATTCTACACCCTTGCCTCATTTAGTATACGCAGTTCTATGAATATGCAAATTACCCCAGCCTCCACTCACTCACACCAGTTCAGAGATCCACTCGTTGATGATCACATGTTGACATGATCGGTTACAAGGTAGCTTGTGACGTAAGAAACGCCAGTTATTTCAAACCACATTTTCGAAACATTGTTCATTGGTTCACTGCAATTTTAAGGAGAAAATTCCCAGAAATTCTTGACTTACAAATTTGCACATGGTTTGTCTTAAAGCATATTAAAAACACCACAGCCATATAAACTACATTAAAAAACTTGATTTCCACCACAGGGGGAAGTTACTACCAGGTGTAAACATACATAGACGTTTAGAAAATGTCAGGACTCAAAAATGTTCGTCCAATCATTGCATTCGGTCTGAACACAATGATAGGATGTCTGTCAACATATATTTCCATACCTCCGTGCACCTGCTTGGGCAGGTCACACGTCATCAGTGCGTTCTGTAAGGCTATGCAGAGTTAGACAGACGTCAGTCACTGAGCACCACAAACAGCAGCCGCATTTTAGTTCCTCCTGAACCAAAACAATGAGCTTATGCTGCGTTCACGCCATGTCATAACCATAATCACAAAATGGCAACATGTGACGTTCTATCCAGAGCAGTTCACATCCTCAGACTCAGAATGTTGCATTTATGTCAACACTATCAAAATGAATCTGCAGCAGTCAGGTGGTACAAGTCTGTGCTATTTTTAGTTGTTTACGTTGATTATTATTGTAGTGTTATATGCTTTGAGACAGTAATTTAACTCCGTCTCTCATGAAGCTTTGCAGACTCTGCTCTGGTTGTTCTCGTTCATGTGTTTTGAAGGAGGCGCGGCTTTGGTGACGCTCTGAAGGGAGGGTGGGATCTCTCAAAAATTGCCTACCCTACCTTTAACACTAAACTTCAGCTTAAAATGTGTGCCGTTTTTTGCAAAGGACATGAAAGATTCCTCAATGTAGAATTTTGTTGTGTAATAAGTGTTGTGTCGTGTTCTTCTGTGGTTGCAGAATATTTAGAGGTGGTGTGGCGATCGCTGGCGGCAGAGAACCCAGAGTGCCCCCTATTGCTGAAGAAAGCATCGGACACACTGGTAGATCGACTCAATGACCCGAAAACTTATGACAACATCACAAATGACTTCGGGTAACTCACGCACATACACAAATTCATGTGTTTATTCATCAGGGATGCATTAAATTGATCAAATGTGACATTAAAGATAATGTTACAAAAGATTTATATTTCTAATAAGTGCTGTTCTTTTGAACTTTCTATTCATCAAAGAAGCCTGGATAAAATGTATCACGGTTTCCACAAAAATATGAAGCAGCACAACTGTTTTCAACATTGATAATAATCAGAAATGTTTCTTCAGCATCAAATCATCATATTAGAATGATTTCTGAAGGATCATGTGACACTGAAGACTGGAGTAATGATGCTGAAAAATCACAGGCATAAATTACATTTTAAAATATTTTCACATAGAAAACTGTTATTTTAATTTATAATAATATTTCACTGTTTTTACTGTATTTTGATCAAATAAATGCAGCCTTGATGAGCAGAAGAGACTTCCTTCAAAAAACATTATCCTTGCCAACATGTCTATAATTACGTCAGAAGGAGAAAGGCATTTTTGAGCTGGAGCAAGTTACGTTATTCACAAAGTTACAATACATTTTTGTTTATTAGGACAATAAATAGGGTACATATTTTAATTAATCTCATCTTGACCTAAAAATCCCTTTTGTAAGGATGCATCTATTTAAACTACTTGAATTAGGGATTATATAGGTTTGTAATGGCATAGGAACATGAGACTATGTATAATACATGTGTGTGTTTTGGAAGGACTGAAAAGGCCTTTCTGTTGCAGTTGCAGCCGCTGGACTGTGACTATCCTGGTTTCAGTGTCCTTCTTAGTTCCGTTCGACTTGTGATGTGTGTGTGTGTGTGTGTGTGTGTGAGTCCAACAGGATTCTGAGATCCTGGAATGCCGTCTGTGCTCCGTAGCTCAGATATGGACCAGGGTCAGTCGTCTCAGCACGACCCACAGAAAAAAAACATCCTTCATCTTTCTCTTCCTTCCTGCCTACAGACTTTCTGTTGACATGTGTCTGGCTTTGTAATGGAATACTAGTGTACTGGACAGTGTGCAGTACACTTGAAGTATGCAATGGTAAAAGTAAGAAAAAGGTCAGAAATTTCTATAGTTAAAAAATATATTATATTGATTAGTTTTATAGTGAAAAAAATCTAATTCTCATTTTTTTTCCACTTTTCATCCACGTTTTTTGTGGGAAAATAGTGATAAATAGAAAGGTCAAAAGAGAATTTATTTGAAATATATAAGGTTTTTGAGGAAAACATTCCAGGATTTTTCTCCATATAGTGGACTTCACTGGGGTTCAACAGGTTGAAGGTCCAAATGTCAGATTCAGTGCAGCTTCAAAGAGCTCTACATGATCCCAGACGAGGAATAAGGGTGTAAGACAAATTGTTTCTAGTGAAACAATTGGTCATTTTCTGACAAAAAATTAAAATGTATATACTTTTTAACCACAAATGCTCATCTTGCACTGCTCTGTGATGCGCCACGCATTACAAAATCACATTGGAAAGGTCATGCGTGACGTAGTCTCATTTTCTCCTTAACCTTAAAAATCGTCCAACATCTTTTTTTACCTTTTTTTTTGAAAAGGCCATTTGACTTAGTCTTTGCACGTTCACTTTGTAGACACTGGATCAGTACTTCCGTCTACGTCACGCGTGACCTTATCAACACGATTACGTAATGCGTGGAGCATCGCAGAGCAGTGCAAGACGAGCATTTGTGGTTAAAAAGTATATAAATTTTAATTTTACTTTTAGAAAATGATGATCGTTTCTCTAGACAAGACCCTTATTTCTCGTCTGGGATCATGTAGAGCTCTTTGAAGCTGCACTGAAACTGACATTTGGACCTTCAACCAGTTAAACCCCAGTGAAGTCCACTATATGGAGAAAAATCCTGGAATGTTTCCCTCAAAATCCTTAAAGGTGGTACAGAGGATCTTTTCGTCGACTGAATTTTTGAAATGAGCGCATGCGTAAGAACAACCCCCCTCCATTTCGAGTGAACGCCTCCCAAAACTCGTGCACGAGTATTGGAACACGAGTGTTTACTACCGGCATTCGCTGTGTTATTAAGCCGCGCACACATTTAACGACTAGCTAAAACATTCTAAGACTATGCTCAACATACAGCGATTGTTTCCTGCTCCTGAAGCAGATTTATATACTTTCACATGGAATTTGAACACCGACTGTAATCGCAGACTGAACGCAACTGGCTCTGACTGGACGCGTTTGAGCGCGATCAGTCATAAGTATCAATTTACATTCATAATCGGCCTAACAATCGTTAAGTGTGTGCGTGACTTAAAGCCGTGCACACACTTAGTGGATTCATTATGTCGGACTCACCGCAGGTAACTCATAATCTGCAGTTGTTACTCCTGTCTCCTGACAAAAACATTGCATGCGGCGCCTGTGGAGTGTGGAAAGTTACTGGAGCGCGCAGCCGCGCATCTCTAACAAGGAACGTCATGGCAGTGATTGACAAGCCAGAGGGCCAATCCTTTACGCGATGATCGCGTAAACGATTGGCATATTTTTTTAAGGCCCTACCTCGTGCACAGATGATGTATATTAATATTATTCCTTTTAGTGCACCTAATAAATAGTCTTTTATCAGTTAGTAAAGACAGTTTCAAGTAATATTGCAAAAATATATAAAACAAAACATCCTCTTTAGCACCTTTAATTTCTTTTCGACTGAAGAAAGAAAGACATGAACATCTTAGATGACATGGAGGTGAGGAAATTATCAGGAAATTTTAATTCAGAAGTGAACTAATCCTTTAATATCTTTAAAAAAGTATTACTGACCCCTAATGTTTAAACAATAGTGTATTTAAAAAATATATATATATATTGGTATTAAGTAAAATAAATTATAACTTGTAAAGTATTTGAATATCATGGTAGAATTTGGTGGACTGCATTTAAATAAAAGCAAAAATCATTGTATTGCAGTACATCTGGATACATTATGATAATGAGGATTTTGGAGAAAAATGTCTTTGTCACGAAAATAATATCACAATGCAAAACCTCTTAATGATCCAAAAATAAGCATAATTTTCTTTATATTCGGCTTAAAATGTGTCCTAGACGTGCTTTCATGTGATTCACCCACACAATGATCTAACACTTTTCCCACATACACAAACTGTTCCGTTCCACTCGGCCTTGCAGGATGCCAGATTTGTTGATGTCATGGAGGGTGTGGGCGGAGTCTTGTGGTTGAGTGTTTTAAGTGGAGAAGAGAGTGTGTTTCTCCCCAAATTATTAAGTGTGTAAATGACGGATTTGTGTTTGAATAGTCAGCGTGTTGTACATCAGCCATGAAATCATTTCTCTGTCTCTCAGGTTGTGCTCGAAGCTCCAGATCCAGTCCAAGATGGATTCTGCGTATCTTTTGGAGTCTTTGGCTGGGAATTTCATGGATGTAGTGCAATACAACGAGGACAACCGGGCCTTTGAGGTGTGTGAGTGGGTCCATATTGTCCACCACACCACATTTTGACCACAAACACGAAAATGACAATCAAAATAAAACTGTTCCAGTTCATGAAGACTCTACTAAAGGCATTACTCGGGTCAAAGAGTCAGAGAAGCTCAAGTCAAAAACATGATTAGTGATTTGTTGGAGTGTGTGTGTGTGTGAGACAGATAAGAGGCTGGATATTGTCAGGACCTCTTGAGTCAGATTACCAATAAACCGCTGAGCTTCAGAACAGCAGGAGCTTTTAGAGCTGCAGGATTGAGTTACAGAGAGAGAGAGGAACTGAATGAATGAGAGAAAGAAACGGGAAAAGCAACAGTCATATTTATAATGGGAAATGTTTGGATTTTTCACATAGTTTAATTATTGTCACTTGTGAAGTATAAAATTAGCTACATTTAGGTTAATGTAAAAATACTGCATCCCTGTTTGCAGTGCATACTTCTGCTCCGGATGATAGAGAAGTGTTTACTTCTAAGTGTGTAGTAAAAAAAGTAGGCCTTTATTAGCACATACTACAAAATAGTTTTTTGTTGTTGTTTTTTTTTTTTTTACATTATAAAATATAAAAAAATCTTTTTAAGAATTTACAATTAAAAATGGTCATTATGGAAGCCAATTTCCTCCATAAGAAAAAAAACTCTTGTAAATAATAATTATGACAAAAAATGATTTAAAAGTCAAAAGTATGCTATAACTTTGACTTAGTATGTCATAATTTAGTTTTTTTTTTTTTTTAATTTTTGAAGTTTTAAATCTCAATTTTGATTTAGAATTTTTTTCGACTTGTCATTTTCAACTTTTTATTTCATAATTTCAATTTATGCTATAACTTTGAGTTAGTATGTTACGGAAGAGGATTAGGGCCAAGCAATAATAAAAAAATAAAACCATCTCGAGATTAAAGTTGTTAAATTTCGAGAAAAAAATCGTTAAATTTCGAGGAAAAAAGTCGAAATAAAATGTTGAGAATAAACTCGTTAAATTACGAGAAAAAACTCGTTAAATTTCGAGAAAAAGGTTGAGATAAAATGTTGAGAATAAACTCATTAAATTACGAGAAAAAACGTGTTAAATTTCAAGAAAAAAGTCGAGATAAAATGTTGAGAATAAACTCGTTAAATTACGAGAAAAAAGTCGTTAAATTACGAGAACAAATTCGTTAAATTATGAGAAAAATGTCGTTAAATTTCGAGAAAAAAGTCGAGATAAAATGTTGAGAATGAAGTCATTAAATTACGAGAAAAAAAGTCGTTAAATTACAAGAACAAATTCGTTAAATTACGAGAATAAATTCGTTAATTTAATGAGTTTATTCTCAACATTTTATCTCAATTTTTTTCTCGAAATTTAACGACATTTTTCTCATAATTTAACAAGTTCATTCTCGTAATTTAACGAGTTTATTCTCAACATTTTATCTCGACTTTTTTCTTGAAATTTAACGAGTTTTTTCTCGAGATGGTTTTATTTATTTTTTATTATTGCTTGGCCCTAATCCTCTTCCGTAGTATGTCATAATTTTGACTTAATTTCATAATTTTGATTTAGTATGTCATAAATTTGACTTTCATCATCATTTTGAAATAGTATTTCAGAATTTCGAGTTTAATTCAGTTTACATTTGGTATGTATTCTATTTTTTTTAGTATGTCATAATTTCGGATTTATAAAATGTAAATCATAATTGTAACTTTTAAATCATAATTTTACTTGTAAATCTCAAACTTAAATCACAATTTCAAATTTTAAATAATCATTTTAACTTTTAAATCTCAATTTTGACTGTAAGTCATAATTTTACTTTAGTATGTCATATTTTAAACATTTCATAATTTAGACTCATGCTATAACTTTGACTTAGTTGGTCATAATCTTGACTTTTTAAAATCCTAATTTTGATTTGGTATTTCATAATTTTGAGTTTAAATGTCATAATTCCTACTTTAATCATAATTTTGATTTGGTATGTCATAATTTTGAACTTAAGTCATAGTTTCAACTTAGTATGTCATAATTTCAACTATATGTCATCATTTCAACTTTTCATCTCATTATAATTTACCAAAGCATGATTTTGTTTTCTTATGTGGCGGAAATTCCATTGGTGTAGACATGGTGTTTCTGCACTGGCAGATTATAAACAAGTGAAACACTTACAATCTGCCAGTGCAGTAAGACAAAATACACTTATATTCAGTCAATGAAAAGGAATCTTAGTATCTTATGCTGTGTTGCTTCTCAAGTAAATTTGAGAATCATTTTCATAAAGTTTATAGTAAATAATAAGTGAATTTTTTTCTTTTCTTACTGCACAGGCATTTTTCTTTTGCTTTGTTTTGTTTATACTTAAAATCTGCAAAAGTACAGTAATCCATGACTTATTTTATGTTTGTGTGAATTCAAACTCCAGATTAATCCAGATGTGGTTTGTGAACACAAGCCAAGGATCACACACACACACACACACAAATTCCCTGGCGTGATCCAAGCAGTGATTTAAGTGTTTAAGTGGAATTTGGATTAAGAGGTGTGTCTCTGTAATCAGACTCCAATCTCTGAATGTTCTTGGAATTTCGGTTCTGGTTCTGATAGATTACAGCTCACATCCTGATTACGAGTGGCTCCGAGACTTTTGTCCTGAAATGCCTTTTTTGAATGTGTAATGGGTTTTCTTTGGCTACAATGTTTGACAAAACTGTTTCTACAAGTGAGCAAAATCAGACAAAAACCTTTACTTTGTTGACACCTTGTGGGATAAAAATGATTTAAATAATGATGTAAATAATTTTTAATTCCAAAAATGATTTTGATTAAATTGATACAATAAGAAAACAAACATCCACTGCAAAACAAAACATCAACACACAAAAACATTCCATGATATCATTGAACATTATATCAAATAAAGAGTAGAGTACAATAGAGTAGGAAATTGTATAGTATGTCTTCATTTAGATATTTAAACAAACGTGTGTGTTTTTCAGGGTGCTGTGGGCACGAACATCACCATAAAGGTGTTGTGCAGCGTGATGCTGGACTCTTCGTTAGGCGAGCCGTACAATCGATACGCCGCTGTGGCTCGTCTGATGCAGAAAACCTTTTCTCAGCCATGCATAAACACCCAGTATAAAAGCTACATCCAGGACATGAGCAACACCAGCTGGAGCGGCCCTGAGGCCGGAGGAGGTGCGTCTGTGTCCTTGTTTATGTGCAGTATGACAGCGCTTGTGTCACACGCCGTGTTTATATTTGTATGTGATGTTCCTCGCTTGTTTTCCAGTTTAGGAAGTGCGGTCTGGGCATCTCATTTGTCCTTTCCTATGTTTTTTTTATGGGTTCTTCCTCTTATATCTTTCTGTAATTTACATCCCAGTATTTTTATACGTGATTTTAACAGGTGAATCTTGTGAAAATATGCTCAATAAATTATATTTAGCATGAAAATGAAGCCTATTAAATTTATTTATATACTTTATTTTGTTTTATTTAGTTTATTTGATACTATTGCAATACAATGCAAGTTTTATGAATTCATTTGGCACTTTGTAAGAACAAAAAAATCAGTTTAGTAAGTAATAGGTTTATGAAAGTGTGAAAAATAAAGCTTAATGAATTTATTTATATATTTTTGTTTATTTGGTACTATTGCAAGGCAAAGAATGATTTTCATATTTTATAATTTGGCACTTTTTTTTTAAGCATAATGAATTTTAGTTTTATTTTATTTATTTATTTTAAGTGTATTTAAGTTATTGTTTTGTTATATTTTATTTAATTTTTTTATATTTTAGATATTTTGTTTTATTTATTGTTTATTCATTTATTTTTGTATTTAATTTTTATTTTTTGGGATGAAATATCACCCAGTCATTAGAGACCTCTTGCGATTCATCAGAAATGTTGTATTATGTTTATGAAAGTATGAATGACGTCCAAAAAATAATATTTAGCATAAAGAAAATAAAGCCTAATGAAGTTATTTTATTTTATTTATTTTAATGTAGTTCTTGTTTTTTTTTTGGTTTTTTTTCAATTCAGATATTTTGTTTAATTTGTTTGATTTTTACTTATTTATTTGAGTTTATTGTTTTATATTATTTATTTGATTGTTCTTTATTTATTGTTTATTTATTTATTCTGATGAAATATCACCCAGGCATCTTGCGATTGATCAGAAGTGTTTTATTATATCTAAGCTGAATTGAATGTGTGTGTTTAGGGCGGCAGTGGGTGTATCAGACCTGCACTGAATTTGGATTTTATCAGAGCACCGATTCACCAAACCAGCCTTTCAATGGATTTCCCTTACCGTGAGTGTGTGTGTGTGTGTTTGAGTCATTTTGTGTTAAGCCATTGTCTTGACGTTTGTTGGCAGTTTGGGTTTGTGTTTAAACATATCAAAAGTTCTTCTATTTTGAAGGTATCACCTGCAGCAGTGCGCCGACATATATAATCTGAGCACCTTATTGGACGATGCTATTCAGCAGACCAATGAAGAATACGGAGGATATGACATCAGAAGCACTCGCATCGTCTTCCCCAACGGTTCGATTGACCCCTGGCATGCTCTCGGAGTGACCCAGGACATCACAAGTGACCTTCTGGCTGTCTTCATCAAAGGTCTGTCCCATCTCCTTTATTTCCCTTCAATCCTTTCTCTGCTCAATCTCATCAGTTCTCTCTCTCAGGAACGGCTCATTGTGCAAACATGTACCCCGCCCGAGCAGAAGACCTTCCTCAGCTGGGTCTGGCACGGGAACACATCTTCATCCTGCTCCAAAAGTGGCTGGCCGAGTGACAATCAGACCATGCACTACCAACGGCTGCCAATCAGATGCTCAGTTGTGTGTAATGGCCAATCAGGTGGTTCTGCTGTTTAATGGTACTAAGGAATGTCTTGCTTTAGAAATGCACTGTTTTTATAACAATCTTGAATTCAAAATCAGTTTTGTATGTGATAATGTTTATGAAAGTATGAATGAATGTCATTTTTTTCTTGATGTAAATATATTTTGCAGCAGAATTTTCTCAATAAAGGAAATTTTATGATGTTGAAAACATGACGTGATTGATTTCATGTTGAGTTGCAGATTGTTTAGGTGTGTTTTTGCTAGACAGCCATTTTCTTGATGTCTGCAACAACCGTCATGACAAAGAACCCAATGTGCACATGGAAAAAAAATTGTTTTCCTTCCTTCATAAGAGAAATCGGCACTAAATACCATGGAAGCGATCATAATTCTGAATTTTTCCCTCACAATTCTGAGTTTATATCTCACAATTCGAAGAAAAAAGTCAGAATTGTGAGATATAAACTCATTTGCGAAGGGAAACAAGTCTGAATTGTGAAGTAAAAAGTCGCAATTTTCTTTTTTACTTTTATTCCAAAGCAGAAACAAGTTTCCATAGAATATGGCCAGTGTGAATTGAACATAGTCAGTCTACAAGACCCACAGAACCTCAAACATGCTGATATTGCAACAGAGAGAGTAAACTGCAAGACCAGGATGTGGTTTTGAGAGATCAGCACTGTTTTACAGAAAAGCACCTATCCTGATCCTTAACATACTGTAAAATTACTATGATATATATTAATATTGCATAGTTTACAGCATTACCATAATAGCATGTCCAAAAACCATGGTAAAATAAACCACACTCAGTTACCATGGTATTTAGATTGCACACAACTTAAGGAAATTTTTTATAATAATATAGTTATAATAGACCTACTAACTTAAATTATTTCTACTCCAATTACATTTTTTTTTTTTAAATAAACATTTAAATGGTGGTTGTCAACTTGAGGGATTTATTCAAACATGTGCATAGGCTATTGAAGAACATTAAAAATTATAATTAATATGTAATATGGTGCATATATTTAGCTAAATGTTCCTTTTTAGAGTAAATTTTTCTAGCTGACTAACGAGTTTATGGTCACTGATCGAATATGTTTGTTCTGAGGTAAATGTGACGTTAGGCCACGTGACATTGCTTACAAGCTATTTTATAACGTCTTTCGCGGTTGAAACATTGATCGAGCGATTACATGATACGGATTTCGGTAAGTTGTACAGTATCTTTTAACATACCTTTAGATGTTCATTCATGTTTATTTCGCGCTGTAAAGCGGAGAAGAGGATCAGTCCCGTGCGCTTCACGCGCTGCCGCTTCTAGCGATCTGTCACGTCACATTAAAGAGCGCCAAAACGGTATTTATGTTTTTTTTATTTAGTAGTAAAATGGGCAGAATGTGAAATATGAGACTTCGTTCCATGTCAAAAGCAACAAAGCACAAAGCTTATTGCGATTTATTGGATGGTTACGTATCTTAAAGGATTAGTTCACTTTCAAATTAAAATTTTCCTGATAATTTACTCACCCCCATGTCATCCTAGATGTTCATATCTTTCTTTCTTAAGTCGAAAAGAAATTAAGGTTTTTGATGAAAACATTCCAGGATTTTTCTCCATATAGTGGACTTCAATGGCCTCCAAACGGTTGAAGGTCAAAATTACAGTTTCAGTGCAGCTTCAAAGGGCTTTAAACGATACCAGACGAGGAATAAGGGTCTTATCTAGAGAAACGATCGGTCATTTTCGATTTTTTTATTTTTTTATTGTAAATGTTTTAACCCTAAATGCTCATCTTGAACTAGCTCTCTTCTTCTCTATTAGAATTCCAGCAGTGTAGACACTGCTAAGTCAAAAGTTTGAACTAAATTGTCATATACAATATGCTAGTGCAAGTATATGACAATTAGTTCAAACTTTGACCTGAGGAGGGCAGTAATACACTTAGCAGCGTCTACACTGCTGGAATTCTAATAGAGAAGAAGAGAGCTAGTTCAAGATGAGCATTTATGGTTAAAATGTATAATTTAAATTTTTTTTTTAGAAAACGAGCGATGGTTTCTCAAGATGAGACCCTAATTTCTCGTCTGGGATCGCTGTAAACTGTAATTTTGACCTTCAATCATCTGGAGTCCATTGAAGTCCACTATAAGGAGAATAATCCTGAAATGTTTTCATCAAAAACCTTCATTTCTTTTCGACTGAAGAAAGAAAGACACGAACATCTTGGATGACATGAGTAAATTATCAGGAAATTTTAATTTGAAAGTGAACTAATCCTTTAAGTGGGTATATGGCGTATACCTGCGTATCAACACCAATGGTATATGCTAATAAGCGCGTGTAAAAATTTTACTATATCCCTACCTTTCTGTTAGTCACGTCCGTTAAGAAACCAGTTGCACAACAATTATGTGTCAAAAGCTGATGATGTGTTGTTTTGTGAAAGCATATCATCATACGCCTCACTAATTATCCTTTTCATCCATGTTGGAGTCATTTCCTGTTTACATTGAGGAGAGTTTAATCAAAATTTAGCTGAAGGTTTTTTGAACTACTCATGAATATTAATTACGTAACCGGACGTTCGGCAGCCGTTGGTAGTGCGTGGTTGGACGTCAACCACATACGTCAGGGTTACCTCATTAATATTTAGAATGTAGCTGTATTAGCATTTATGAGAGGGCGGAGTTCTGCGCTCGGGACAGAAAGAAATAAACGGAGGCGCGCCAGCGTGAGGAGGAACACGGACGCTTGCGGAAGACACGCGCTCTCTACCTGCGTATCTGAAGAATTAGACGTGCTTGTCCAGGTTAGTGAAGCATTTTATATTGCATCTTATTTTTCACTTCATAGTCCGCCCCGTTTATTTTATACTTAAATCAGGCATTACTTACAGCTGCTTTAATTACCAGATGTTTGTTATCGGGGTGTTATATGTCTAAGGATACTGACTTGTTTTTGCAGTTGTTGTCTTTGAGTCCCAGACCCCCGCCCTATTTGTGCTCAGACTGCGTTTTAAAGCCTATAATTAAACACACTTGCAGAAGCTGCTATAAAAAGTGTTCTGCGGTCATCGGAAAATAACGCTTCCTGGTGCAGTTTACAGAAAACACTGTTTATCTGTCATCAGACTAATATCAGAGCAGTTAAACTGTCATTAACCAGATCAGATGAGTCAAACTGACTGTTTACAGTTGCATAAACTGCTTAGTCTTACAAGTTACAAATTGATTTCTCTCTTTGTTAACTTCTAATTAGTCTGACTAGTCTTAACATAGTGACTTTATGCATCTGGACCCAGAGTAGATCTGTTTTGCCACCCTAAAACTAATATGAGATGAGATAATATCTGTTAAAGGTCAGACACTACAGGCTAAAACGCATTTTTTTTTTTGTTTGTTTGTTTGTTTTTGAGAATTTTGGCTTTTAATAAAGTGTTTTATCAGACTAGTGGTAAGAAAACATCCAAAACCCACCTTCAAGTATTTATTTTTTGGCACTTTATCTATTTGTGCCTATAGATTTTGATTATAATACATATTTTTAAAGGCTGTTTTCTCAAAGTTAGTTTTTTTTCTAGTACACTGAGCCAAATATCTCCACTTCAGAAATGCTTACATGTAACATTGTAACATTTATGCATTTGGCAGACGCTTTTATCCAAAGCGACTTACATTGCATTATACTATAGAAATAAAGTTTGGTCGCTTACGTCGACCAAACTTTACTGTTTAATTCCTATCTATATTTTGAAGGTTTTACAGAGGGATTTGCTCATATATAATTTTCCAGATTAAATACAATTGTAACCCCTTCTGTTCGAACCACCCTCTCTAAGTGGGACTCGAACCCGGGTCCGCTGGCATGGGAGGCGGGCTCTCTAACAAGGAGGCTGAAGACTGCAGTCTCTAGCGTCAGTCGCAAGAGAGCTTCCTCAGATCAGAGGAGTGAGATTTACATGCACAGCTCTTACCGGCCTACATCTGTTACACAATATTCAGATTTTTGTACTTAAAATGTATGCAAATTAGTGCATTTTTAAGTAAAGTTTTAGAAAACTTGTAACACAAAAAATGTTTGCAATTCTTATTGTAATCAATCAGCTGGGGAAGTATGGTGATAACCATTAGTTAATTTTTTTTACCCTATTCACCTGCAGTGTCTCGCCTTAACTGTCCTTAGACTAACTGTTTTAATGCACAGTAAAACAGTCATAATATTTGTCAGGATTGATGGTTGCACCAGAGACTTATAGTCGTGAAATGCACTAATGAATGATTTATCACAACAGTCTGTTGGAAAAATATGACAGTAGAGTTATGATGTTAGTGTCATTTGAAGTCAATTTTAAGCAGTCACATTTTTTTCTTCCTTTAAATTACACCATTAAATAATCACCAGGGATATTTACTGCAGGCTGATGGTCCTGATTGTTCTCAGACACACACACACACACTCTCTCACACACACACAAACTCACACTCATACTATCCTTAATCAAAAAAATTCCTGAGCCGCAGGCCTGTGTGACGGGAAATAGAATAGCTCAGGAGTGTGTGAGTGTGTGTGCACAGATCCAAGAGACCGGAGGATTGTGGAAAAGTGTGTTGCTCGGAGCCATTCTTTACTCTAGGAAAAAAGAGTCTGTGTCCCGTAAAATCTTTCTGCTCCGGAGAATACTGATTAGATTGAGTAAGATCTCTGACAGAAGCAGGTATTTGTGTTGTGGTTTGTGTAAATGTTATAAGTTGTTGTGTAAGAATGAGCCTCAGGTCAGAGTCGTTTTACTATGATTTATTATGATTTCCATTGAAGGATTTCTATGTGTCAGGGCAGAATTTGGGCTGTGGTTGGATTATAATCATCAACTTAAGGTCTTAAATGTGTTTTCGTCCTTTGTTTTGAAGATGGTTTATTGTCTCCTTTAAAGGTGCTATCTGTACAACACTAGCAGCAGTACAATAATAATGTATAGTTTCCAAACATACATTCCAGCCCAGTCCATGCATGATAAAAGCAATGAGCACTAAAGTGGTTTTACCATGCTTGGGCACAATACAAACTCACTTAAGCCTTGTAAAATCACTTTTTTAAAACACAGACTTAAAGGGCTGATGCTTTTATATATTGGTGGCAAAAGCAGTTTGATGAAAGTCAGCAAATTCAGATCTATCAGTCTATCTGTCTGTCTGACTGACTGACTGTCTATCTGTTTGTTTGTCTGTCTGTCTATCTGTCTGTCTGTCTGTCTGATTGTATGTCTATCTTTCTGTCTATCTATCTGTCGTCTGTCTTTCTAACTGTCTGTCTGTCTATCTTTCTTTCTGTCTCTTTCTGACTATCTGTTTGTCTGTCTATCTGACTTCTTGTCTATCTGTCTGACTGACTGACTGTCTATCTGTTTGTCTGTCTATCTATCTGTCTGACTCTGTCTTTCTGTCTGACTGTATTTCTATCTGACTGTCTATCCGTCTGTCTGTCTGTTTGTCTGTCTGTCTGTCTGACTGTTTGTCTTTCTGACTGTCTGTCTGACTGACTGAATGTCTGTCTGTCTGTCTATCTGTCTGTCTGTCTGACTCTGTCTGTTAATCTGACTGTCTGTCTGTCTTTCTGACTGTCTGTCTGACTGACTGAATGTCTGTCTATCTGTCTGTCTGTCTGACTCTGTCTGTTAATCTGACTGTCTATCTTTCTGTCTGTCTATCTTTCTGTCTATCTGTCTGTCTTTCTGACTGTCTGACTGACTGAATGTCTGTCTTTCTGAATGACTCTGTCTGTCTATCTGACTGTCTATCTTTCTGTCTATCTGTCTGTCTTTCTGTCGTCTGTCTGACTGACTGACTGAATGTCTGTTTATCTGACTGACTGACTGTCTGTCTTTCTGTCTGTCTTTCTGTCTGACTCTGTCTGTTTATCTGACTGTCTATCTTTCTGTCTGTCTGTCTTTCTGACTGACTGACTGACTGAATGTCTGTCTTTCTGACTGACTCTGTCTGTCTATCTATCTGTCTGACTCTGTCTGTTTATCTGTCTGTCTGACTGACTGACTGACTGAATGTCTGTCTGTCTGTCTGTCTGACTCTGTCTGTTTATCTGACTGTCTATTTTTCTGTATCTGTCTGTCTTTCTGACTGAATGTCTGTCTACATCTATCTCTCTATCTCTCTGTCGTCTGTCTGACTGACTGACTGAATGTCTGTTTATCTGACTGACTGACTGAATGTCTGTCTTTCTGTCTGTCTTTCTGTCTGTCTGTCTGTCTGACTCTGTCTGTTTATCTGACTGTCTATTTTTCTGTATCTGTCTGTCTTTCTGACTGAATGTCTGTCTACATCTATCTCTCTCTATCTCTCTATCTGTCTGTCTGTCAAGTAAATATGCCAGTTCAGTTCTCTTTCAAGCAGATTAAGAACTTTTGTTTATAATTCATAAACAACAAAGTGTATGAGCAATTTTTTTTACTTTATTATCCCATCTGTTTCTCTCTCTTCTTCAGGTGAGCTGCCTGTGTGTCCCTCACAATGTTAGTCTCACTGCACCTGTGCGTTTTGGTGGCAGTTTGTTCTTTGAGTGTTTCCGCGTCTCTGTCCTCGTCTTACGGAGAACGAGGCTCTGATCTTGGCCTGCAGGTGTTTTTGCGTGTGGTCCAGGACAAACCCCTGGAGAATGTGGTCATGTCTCCTCACGGCGTGGCCTCCATCCTGGGCATGCTGCTCCCAGGGGCCCACGGGGACACTCGCCGACAGCTACTCACCGGCCTCAAATACAAGAAGTCCGGTGTGTATTTGCTCTGGTTTCACTTGCATTCCTTAAGCATTAAAATACAGGGCCAGATTTACTAAATGCTTGTGCCAGTGCAAACTCTCTTTTGGCATTTAGAAATGAGCGATGAAAATGACCTTATTGCATATGCATTTGTAGGAGTTTACTTGTCAGACTGCTAAATTCATGGGAGGAGAGTAATTAAATGAATCATGCAACATGATTTACTAAAGTTTGCGTTAGTCAATTTACTGGTATTTGTGCCATTATTTGCCACCCAAAAAAAAGCATCTGACATGACATTGAATGTGTCAGTAGGTCACCCGCACCAGTTTCCACTCCCATCTGCTCTTTTATCAGATTGTGGCTGCACATGAATTTGCCCTGTTTAGTAAATCTAGCCCTTAGTGCATAATTCAGTTTTACAGATGTGAATGACACCTCAGAAAAAGTAGCATGATTTTTGCTTTGCAGACAATAAAATGGGCAATTGAAAATAGCGATTTCAACCCTGTTATTGATATATAAATGACTTTTGTGTGTTTGTTTTGCTCTCAGGCCCATATAAGATGTTGCGGAAGTTGCATAAGGCCCTGACGACCAAATCCAACGCTGATATTGTGACGATCGCCAATGCGCTGTTCCCAAATGAGGGCTTCAGCTTGAAAGAAGACTTCCTGACAGCCAACAGGGAGAACTTCCTGTGCGAGACTCAAACCATTGACTACAGCAACCCAGAGAAGGCTGCAGAAACCATTAATGAATGGGTGAAGAACAGCACCAAAGGTACACCTCACGTTAACCTCTGACCCCTGTATCTGATACCCTGACCTCTAGCCTGGATTACTTAAAAAGGATTTTATAATGCAGCTTCTCACGAAATTTGATATTTATTCCTAAATAAGCTCTTAGCCCTGAAATTACAGCTTTTATTGTTTAATGTTTAATGTTTTATATATATATATATGGGCCATTGACGAATAAGGTTAAGATGTAAAAAAACATAATGGAGATATAATTAATTTTGAAGTTTTATTAAGTGTTAACAATGAGATTATGTGGTTTTTATAATCAATTAACACTGCTTTTGTCATTTTTTACAAGATGGACAAATTTTGTCACCAAAAAAGTCTTTCGGTTTAACCAAAATTTCAGTTTTACAAAATTACACTTTTGGTTATAGCGAATGATATTTTCAAACAATGTTAACAGGCTGATATCTAGCTAACAAAAGAACAATCAAACATTTTATATTTAGTACGAGTTTTTAAAATATTACAACATTTTCCATGTTTTATAGCAGTTGTACCGAATGACCTGATGTTTCGGGACGTGTATAAGCAAGTGAAAACATGAATTTTTTAAATAGTTAAGAGAGAGTTAGTTACTTTGCTTCATGACCATGTGGTCCTTTGCAGGTGTCTGAATGATGTCACATCCTGTCACATGATACTGACCGCATGATCCAAAATGGTCCCTTTATATTGGTTACTCCAAATGACATCAATGAAATTCATTTTTTCGGACTTTCTTTCCCATAACAAAACAACGACTTCTACACATAATTTTAATACCATTTTGCACTATGTTGATATATGATGTTAAAAAATCATGCCAGAATAAAAAAATATAAACATTTATTACATTTTAAGACATTTTAATCACAAATGAATTGGCTGTACTGGGGCACGTTCAAGTTCAAACCGGTGCGCAACGTTTTGCTACGTTTTCCGGGTTGAACGACATGTTTCCTGGAAACGGTGTGCAACGGTGTGCAACGGGTTTGAGATACGTTTTCTCTTGTTTGGTGGGTGTGTCAGAAATGTCAGCCCAATCAGCGGCAACCTGTATATAAACCACGCGGTATTAAAGAGACAGCTCTCACAATGGATATTAATGTAACATAAAATACTATACTTATATATTTTGCTATTGTATTGTGAAGTGACACTTTAATAAACTTTTCTATACTCCTCTGATTATATAATGGTAAATATTACAATACCATAGCACAACAGTGACCAGCAATAATGATAAGCCTCAAAAGTACTAACAATAAAAATAATATAGATCATAACACAGTGATAAATAATATATAGATAAAGAAGTGGATTATCCTTGACCTGAAATGTTTGTCTTTTCATCCTGAAATCCTTTTGGATTCAATAAAAGAGATCTAGTTGTTCTAAATTACATGCTTTTGATGTCATATCTTTGTTTTTTATTATTATTATTATTATTATTAAGGCCTTTGGACAAAAAAATTACCCATCACCACTTTTTTTATATAACAAAATCACACAAATCAGGGTTTTAACTCTATTTACATGTCCCAGATTCTCTTTCTTTCTTTCTTTCTTTCTTTCTTTCTTTCTTTCTTTCTTTCTTTCTTTCTTTCAAAAATTGCAACTCTCATACAAAATGAAAATAAAATAGAAAACAGCTGATATAATATTTAGTTAGTTAGACCTCCTGATGTTCTCCTTTCAGTGACCACTTGTTGAAGAAAAAACACTTTTTCCGGCAATATTTATAATATTAATGTTATATAAGTATATGTAATATTATGTTATACTATGACCTGCTCTGTTTTGTTTTTTATCAGGCCATATTCCCAGTCTTGTCAATGCGGATATGTTCGATTCGGCTCTGACTCGTTTGGTGGCTGTAAATTCCATTTACTTCAAAGGCCTGTGGAAGTCCCGTTTCCAGGCCCAGAACACCAAACCCAGAAGCTTTACTGCAGGAGACGGAAAGACATACAAAGTGCCCATGATGTCCCAGCTCTCCGTCTTCAACATGGGTGAGATGGTGTGATTTTTCTTGTAGGTTGCATCAGATATTAAACTCACACACACAGAACTGAAAGATATTTCCTGCCACGTGATTCATGCCATTGACTGTCTGGATACGTGTGGAACTGTTTTCCAGAGACGACGATGCAATAAAAACGTGGCTACTCTTTAAATGGCTGGGAACGCTGGAGTATTTTAACTTTAAAATTCCTCATAACCCAGGAGATGGGAATAAAAGGGTGCAAAATGTGAATTAATTGAATTCTAATGCAAAAGCCAAGAGTGTCTGGCCATCAACAGAAGGATTTAATCCATAAAAACACCAATAAACTTTAGTTTTTTTACTAGTTTTGATATAAGCGTTTTACGAGCAGAATAAAGTGTTTTATAGACCGTGCGAGAGGACTGCACTTATAAAGTTCGTCAGGGTGACTGGGATATGATCCATACACACATATGTTGAATATTGTTTTGAGGAACTTTTAAGTTCATAAAACTAATATTTAAAGAGGCCATATTATGCCATTTTACAAAGTCTTGGTTTTGTTTTTGGGCTCTACTAATACAGGTTTTCATGCTTTAATGTTCAAAAAACGCATTATTTTTTCCCATAGTCTCCATTGTTGCAGCTCCTCTCTTCTCAGTCTGTCAGTGACGCTCTGTTTACTTCATGTCTCTATGAAGCCCCTCCTTCTGAAAAGCTAAATGTGTATAACTCCTGCTGGAGGGACTTTGCAGAGCTTTTTCAAGCTCAAACAGCAACATTACACACTAAAGAAATTTGAAAAGTATAATAGGGCCTCTTTAATAGTTGAGAGATCCAGTGTCAAGCATAAAGCCTGATCCGTGATGCCGTTTATTTGTTCTCTCTGCAGGTCAGGCCAGCACTCCAGCAGATTTGAAGTATACAGTGATCGAGCTGCCGTATCACGGCAATAGCATGAGTATGTTCATTGCGTTGCCGTCAAATGAGGACACGCCCCTGTCAGCCATCTTGCCGCACATCTCCACAGCGACGGTCCAAAGCTGGACCAAACAGCTAAACCAGAGGAGGATGCGCTTCCTAATGCCAAAGTGAGACACGCTATCCTTTAATATTCACTTGGACAGTCAGGCAGGCAGACAGACAGAAAGACAGACAGTCAGGCAGACAGACAGTGTTATGGAAGCTCATTTTTGCGACATAAGAAAAAAAAAGTCATTCTTTGATAAATCATATTTAAGTCACAATTATGAGATAAAAATGTTTATCATAATTATATCTTTTTATCTCAACATTTTGACTTTTTATGCTATAATCTTTTCTCATTTCATAACTTACTTTTTATCTCATAATTTTGACTTAGTATATCATAATTTTGACTGTCATAATTGAGTTTTTATCTCATAATTATGAATTAGTATGTCATATTTTGACTTTTTATGCTATAATCTTGACTTTTATCTCATAATGTTGTAATGATTTTGTCTTTTTATTTTATAACTGACTTAGTATATCAATTTTGACTGTCATAATGTGACTCTTTATGCTATAATCTTGACTTTTATCTCATCGTTTTGTCATAATTTTGACCTTTTTATCGTAACTGACTTAGTATATCATAATTTTGACTCATAATTGACTTTTTATCCCATAATTATGACTTAGTTTATCATAATTTTGACTCATAATTTTTGACTTTTTATCTCATAATATGACTTAGTATGTCATTATTCGAATTTATTGCTATAATTTTTACATTTATCTCATAATCTTATGAGATAAATGGTATGTCATTATTCTTGCTTTTTATGATATAAAGTTGACTTTTATCTCAGAATTTTGGCTTTTGTATCTCATAATTGCATTGTAGCAACTTTTATCTCATTATTTTGTCATAATTTTGACTCATCTTATAATTTTGACTTAGTATATCATCATTTTGACTGTCATAATTGACTTTTATTCTCATAATTATGACTTAGTCATGTCATGTCATCATTTTGACACTTTATGCTATAATCTTGACTTTTATCTAATTGGACTTTTGTATCTCATAATTTCTCATTCTTTTTATATCATATAACATGACTGTTTATCTAGTATTTTATTTTATTGCAGCTTTATTTAAGTTACTGAAAATGTTTTTTTTTTATTTTTTTAAAGTTAATAAAGCTGGTATGATCTGTACTGAATCTGACATACTTTGTGGACTCATTATTTGCCGAAACAAGCTAAGCACCTCTAACAGTTTCTGTCTATCTCTTCTTCGAGCAGATTCACAGCCGAGCAAGAGGTGGATTTGGAGGCTCCTCTTAAAGCGATGGGAATCAAAGACATCTTCAGTCAGAACAAAGCTGATTTCAGACACCTGAGTGAGTGACAGCTGTCAGTCGTGCACAGATCATTTCCTGTGCATATGTTTGTGCTTGAACTAATGATATCGTTGGTTGTTGACTGTGAACTTCAGCCGCATGAATCACGTCTCTCAGTGGAGTGTGAAAATGAGTCAGAGTGACAGTGTTAGAGCGCTGGTCACCATCCAGAGAAGCTCCCAGCGCCGCACGGCTCCACACGATCTCTAAAGACTCAATTCTCCTCAAAGCCTTTGCTTTATTGCCATAATTCATGCTGTTAAACCACAAACTTTAACCTGAATTGCTGTAAGCAGTGAATCACTGTGCCTTTTCTACTTTAACCTACAAAGAAAAGTTAAATAGGGGCTTAAAGTCATCGTTCACACAGAAATGAAATCTATCATCATTTACTCACACACACATTATTATGTTTTCAATGGAACACAAAAGGAGATTTTTTCCCTCCATACAAACAGTCTGTCGTGCCCCAAATAGGATCAAAAATGATCATAAAAGCTCTTTTTGGAGCTTGACAGGCACTATGAAACATCATTGTATGGACTATAGATGAAAGTCATAAAGGTTTGGAACCACATGAAGATGAGGAAAGGTTGACAAAATATTTCTTTGACAGCATTTAAAGCTCTTTCTATTCTTAAACCTTGATTTTAGGTGTTTAGAAATGCCGTATTATTTTAACAAGGGCAGAAATTCAGTGTTATGGAAGCTCATTTCTGCCACATTAGAAAACAAAAGTCATGATCAGTCATAATTATGACATAAAACATCAAAATTATGAGATACTACGTCATTATTATGATAGTTGGATTTTTTCATAATTATGATTTTTCTCAATTTTAACTTGTCATGTTGACTGTCATTATTATGAATTTGTATCTCATAATTGACTTATAATTTTAACTTTTTATCTCATTATGACTCAGTATCTCATAATTACAACTTTTTCTCATAATTTTGACTTTTTGTCATACATTTTGGCTTTTATTCCAATAAGTATCTCATAATTAAAATTCTATTTGATAATTTTACATTTTTATGATTATGATTATGACTTTTTATATCATAGCTATGACTTAGTATCTTATAGCTACAATTTTTTGTCATAATTTCATCTTTTTGTCATAATTTTTGTCTTTTATTCTCATAGTTATTAGTATCTCATAATTGCAACTTTTTATGTCATAATTTTGAATTTCTGTCATAATTATGACTTTCATATAGGTTTGACTTAGTATCTTATAGTTACAACTTTCTGTCATATTTTTGTCTTTTATTCTCATAGTTATTACTTAGTATCTCATAATTACAGCTTTCTATGTCATAATTTCAACTTATTTTTATTATTTTTATGATTTTTTTTATATCATAGGTTTGACATAGTATCTTATAGTTACAATTTTTTGTCATAATTTTGTCTTTTTGTCATAATTTTTGTCTTTAATTCTCAGTTTTTACTTAGGATCTCATTTTTACAACTTTCTGTCATAATTTCAACTTTTTGTTAGATTAGTTAAATTATTATAGATTAGTTAGATTTGTTAAATCATAGGTTTGACTTAGTATCTCATAATTACAACTTTTTATGTCATAATTTCATATTTTTGTCGTAATTATGACTTTATATCATAATTATGACTTAGTATCTCAGTTACTCTTTGTCAACTGCTTGGGTTTTATTCTCATAATTATGACTTATTATCTCATAATTTCTTCATTTTATGTTATAATTGACTGATGTTAGAATTATGATTTACCAAAGCATGATTTTGTGTGTGTGTGGTGGCTTCCATCTAATGTTTAAAGAATCAAGCTGGAAATGATCAGAAATAGCATCTGTGGAAAAATGTGAGGGACAAATATGAATACATACTAAAGTATAGAGAGAGAAAGACAGAATAAAAGAAGATTAATATTAACTAGAAGGAAGGAAGGAAGAGGTTTTGTCAAGCGTTGTAGGCCAACCTGGACCTGCAGTCTGAAGTGTTTCGTTCTGTTGCCCCTGTGTGGCCGTCTGATGCAATCACATGACTGTCTTCTTGTGGATGGATGAAATTGGGATGTGGCAAGTCGGCTCTATATTAGCTGAATACAAGTGATTTCAGCCCTCTGTGTTCATGTATGATTATGAATAATAATAATAACTGATACAAATAACATTTATGAATGTTTATTGCTGTGCAACATCATGAAAGTTTTGATGGTTATTGTGTTAAGTGTAGTCTTTATGTTTGTGTATGTAACAGGTTCAGAGTTTGTTTACGTGTCCAAAGCACTTCAGAAGGCCAAGATAGAGGTCAATGAGGATGGGACCAAAGCCTCTGCTGCCACAAGTAAGATACTGTGTCATAAATGTTTTAAAGTCAACTCACAATCACTGGACGTCCAGCAAGACCCTTCATCTGTGGTCATCTCTCATTTCAGCTGCAATCTTGCACGCCCGATCTTCTCCTCCGTGGATGGCTGTGGACAGACCGTTCCTGTTTCTTATCAGACACAATCCTACAGGTACACACACACACACACACACACACACTGTTTATGGTCCTTTATCTGTTTTATAATTATTAATCTGTAAGATTAAAATGTCCTGACTGTGAAATCTGACCCCGTTGTCTTCTCAGGAACCATTTTGTTTGCTGGCCAAATCAACAAACCTTGAGCCAGAGATCAGAGGGGGTTCTTCCTCAGACATCGACACACACACACAGACACACACACACAGATATATTAAACTTTTGTCCTGGACTGCGTGTTCTGTACCCATTCAATTTCTCAAGTGTCTTTTTACCCTCATTTTTACTTTGTCTTTGTATTGCATTTCTGTTATCTTTATATACTTGGGGAACATTTTCTAAGATTTTATACATGGTTTATAATTTGTCTCTAATGCAAACTTTCTCACAAAATGTGTGCAACTTAAATGCTGACATAACTTTTGTTTAACTTTAACTGAGATTTTTTTTAAAAATGTATTTTATTTGTCATATTAACGATACATTTTCCTGCATTGAGTCATATTTTATTAAATAAGGTACTTAAAATGGTTCACCTTGTCTTTTTTAACTTTCAGACTTTTACATTTTACTACATTTGTTGTTTATTTAATAAAGTATACTCAATTTACTAGTTTTGTTGCTTTTGTAGTTTTATTATTCTTGATTAATGTTATATCAAGACCTATAAGACAACAACAATAAAACATTAATACAAATGTTTCTTTAAAAAACACTCATATAATACTAAGATACTATCAATGGCAAGGCAAGTAAACAGTGATAATGTTCAGAACAAATACATTTTTTTTATATTTAGCCTCTATTAATGTTAGGCTTTATTACATACAATTATCTAAAAAATAATTTGTAAATAATTTAACTTAAAGGGTTAGTTCACCCAAAAATTAAAATTCTAAAAAAAAAAGTCATTTATTACTCACCCTCATGCCGTTCCACACCCGTAAGACCTTTGTTTATCTTCTGAATGCAAATTAAGATATTTTAGTTGAAATCCGATGGCTCCGTGAAGCCTGCATAGGGAGCAATGACATTTCCTCTCAAGATCCATAAAGGTACTAAAAACATATTTAAATCAGTTCATGTGAGTACAATGGTTCAATATTAATATTATAAAGTGACGAGAATATTTTTGGTGCGCCAAAAAAAACAAAATAATGACTTATATAGTGATGGCCGATTTCAAAACACTGCTTTATGAAGATTCGGAGCATAATGAATCGGCGTGTCGAATCAGCGGTTCGGAGCGCCAAAGTCACGTGATTTCAGCAGCTTGGCGGTTTGACACGCGATCTGAATCATGATTCGATACACTGATTCATAACGCTCCGAAGCTTCCTGAAGCAGTGTTTTGAAATCGGCCATCACTATATAAGTCGTTATTTAGATTTTTTGGCGCACCAAAATTATTCTCGTCACTTTATAATATAAATATTGAACCACTGTAGTCACATGAACTGATTTAAATATGTTTTTAGTACATTAATGGATCTTTAGAGAGGAAATGTCATTGATGGCTATGCAGGCCTCATTGGATTTCAGCAAAAATATCTTAATTTGTGTTCCGAAGATGAACGAAGGTCTTACGGGTGTGGAACGGCCTGAGGATAAGTAATTAATGACATTATTTTCATTTTTGGGTGAACTAACCCTTTAATATGATCATTTAAAATTGTGTAATACAGTGTTAAAGGGATAGTTCACCCATTTTTGAAGAATGTCAGTAACCAAATAGTTGACTTCCATAGTAAGAAAAAAAAATACTATGGAAGTCAACGGGGTCCATCAACTGTTTCGTTACCGACATTTTTTCAAATATCTTCTTTTGTGTTCAGCAGAAGAAAGAAATTCATACAGGTTTGGAACAACTTGAAAGTGAGTAAACAATGACAGAAGTTTCATTTTTGGGTGAACTATCCCTTTAAATATCATGCGATAGACGTTAATATAATAAAACGAATACTTAATAATAATTATTATAAGCGAATTATATAATAAACAAGTATTCGTATATAATTGTTAATTTATAAATAATTTAATCGTGCACAATATTATAATTATAGTTGTTTGTATTTTAACGGACGCGTTTTCACGGAGCGTTACGGTGTCTCGCGCTGTCGCGGTTGAACTTCCTCAGCGCTCAGCTGACTCGAGAGGAGGAATCACAACACAGAGGGAATCAAGGGGAAAACAGCCATGGCGGCGGAGATCCACTCGAGGCCTCAGAGCTCCAGACCCGTCCTGCTGAACAAGATCGAGGGCCACAGCGACAGCGTGAACACGGCCGTGCTGATCCCCAAGGAGGATGGCGTTATCACGGTCAGCGAGGACAGGTACAGCCGGTGTTTACACGAACACATGATGACAACGCTGAAATCAACACTTGGTTTATTTATCTGTTTGTTTGTTTAACAACATGCGTGATTATTCTCGTACAAGTATTACTATGGTGTTGCCACGGTAATACCATGGTACTAAAGGATTACCATGTTCATATAGGGTATTTCCATGAACTTCAACTTCACAAGGTAGATTGTTGCTTGAAAACCTCAGATTTGTGAATGAATTATGAATTACCATGGCATTCATAGCTTCCCGTAGTCAACATTGTTACCACAGTAAATCTGTGGTAAGTGTGTATTTACCATAACTATCATCACGTGACCACAAATCACAAGCAGAAAGATTCTTAAATCTTGTTCATTTATGTTGGTTTTACACTATCAATAATTCTAGTATATGAAAGCAAATTTTGTAAGATATTATGACATAAGTCGAAATTCTGTCATATTTCTGAGATGAAAAGTTTAAATTATGACAAAAAGACTTTATATATCATAATTATGACTTTTAATCTCATAAATATGACTTAGTATGTCATAATTATGTCTTTTGCACTTATTTCAAGTATGAGATGCTAGATTACAGGCCCAAATAACAAATGTATTATTTATTACTACAATGGATTATTGTAGTTATTGTTATGGTAGCTTGATATTTACCAAGTTATCAACAAAAATTAATTTAAAATGACTGATTTACTGTCAAGGACATCCCATATTAATGAATTATCTTGGCATAATAGGTGATTACCATGGTAATTTGGACATATTTTAATTGTTTACATAGATATTTTGCTCCATTCAAATGTCTTTTTGGATAATATTTGTGTTGTTCATATGGTTTATATGAGAAAAACCTGCTGGAAAATGCATTTTAAAGGGATAGTTCACCCAAAAATGAAAATAATGTCATTTATTACTCACCCTCATGCCGTTCCACACCCGTAAGACCTTCGTTAATCTTCGGAACACAAATTAAGATATTTTTGTTGAAATCTGATGGCTCAGTGAGGCCTGCATAGCCAGCAATGACATTTCCTCTTTCAAGATCCATTATTGTACTAAAAACATATTTAAATCAGTTCATGCGAGTACAATGGTTCAACATTAATAATATAAAGCGACGAGAATATTTTTGGTGCGCCAAAAAAACAAAATAACGACTTATATAGTGATGGCTGATTTCAAAACACTGCTTCAGGAAAGCATCGGAGCGTTATGAATCAGTGTGTCAAATCAGCGGTCTACGAAGGTCTTACGGGTGTGGAACGGCATGAGGGTGAGAAATAAATGACATTATTTTCATTTTTGGGTGAACTAACCCTTTAAACCAGCCTAAGTTGGTTAGCTGGTCTTTAAGCATGACCAGGCTGGTTAAACACAGCCTTTTCTGATGGTGTTACAGGGGTTTTGGATATTTGTCAGTGTAAAAGCCGTTTTCTTTGAGCAGTGACGTTGGTTAAGTTCCTCTCAGGATGAACACATCAGTGCTTGCTTTGTTTTTGCAAGGCTTGAAATCATATCTGATTTCGCCATGCATTTCAACGGACTCTTAATGTTTTAAAAGAATGACATCCTTGTAAAATGGGATTTAAAGATCTTTTTTAAATGCTTAACAATGATCAATCAGCTAGAGAGGAGCTCAAGAGTTTAATGCGTTAGAACATGTTTTGGTCCAGAAAAGAGTTTTAATTCATTCAGAGCAGTTTAAAGCGTTCTGGCAAGGCAAAACCGTGTTAGTGGAGGTACATGTGTGATCATGTCCTGATTATCTCTCTAAGAGCAGATGCACAAACATATGATACGCTTGAGATTTTAGCAGGAATTGAAACTAAATTAACTGAGAGTTCAGCTGCTCCGGGGACACGTGTGCGTGACCATCACACTTCAGAGGGTTGGTTATTTTTGTTTTGTTTTTTATGTTATATTATAATATGAATGGTCTTCACACATATATGGTCATCAATTAGTTTCACTTCAAGCCCGCTAAATCCCAGCGTCGGCCCAATCACAAGTACCGGTACTAAGGAAGAAACCTATACATAGGAGCCTGACAAACTTTTTCAAAATAATTTTAAAGAGAAACGTCAGATGGACGTTTTAGGCATCTGAAGTCTTCATATAAATATTTAAGTTAGATGTGTGAAATACTTTGTTAGGTGCAATTAATCATTTTGACAGTACTTATTATATATATTTATATATTATATATGTTTTTTTACAGTCTATGAAATATACATTACGTTATATTTACATTATATTACATATTATAGTATCTATTTTATATGTGTGTATATATACATATATATTATGTATTTACAAACTTATGTTAGATGCGATTAATTGAGATTAATCGATTTGACAGCACTAATTATATATATATATATTGTAGTCAGGGCAGATGTGCATATTTGTATTAAAAAACATTGTAACAATTTATATATTTAACATTATAATATGATTAGTGCTGTTAAATCGATTACTCGCATCTAACATAAACATTTGTAAATATGTAATATATATACACACACACACACACACATACATACATAATATATACACACTGAACAAAATTATAAACGCAACACTTTTGTTTTTGCCCTCATGAGCTGAACTCAAAGATCTAAGTCATTTTCTATGAACACAAAAGGCCTATTTCTCTCAAATATTGTTCACAAAACAGCTCTGGTGGACATTCCTGCAGTCAACATGCCAATTGCACGCTCCCTCAAAACTTGCGACATCTGTGGCATTATGCTGTGTGATAAAACTGCACATTTTGGAGCGGCCTTTTATTGTGGCCAGCCTAAGGCACACCTGTGCAATAATCATGCTGTCTAATCAGCATCTTGATATGCTGCACCTGTGAGGTGGATGGATTATCTCGGCAAAGGAGATTTATATTTTTGTTCAGTCTGTGTGTGTATATGTGTGTATATATATATATATATATAAATATATTAGATGTCTTATATATTTTATGTTAGATGTGATTAATCAATTTGACAGCACTTATTATATTATATTCCATATATATTACATATTTTTGATATATATTTAATTAAAGTAAACTGTGACATATTATACCCCAAAATTCTTCATACAGTGGACCACCAGTAAAATTGATAAAAAAAATTTGGAACCAATTTATTCATGAAATTATTCAGACACTTTGACCTGACCATGTTTTGCTTAAGTGTTATCTGACATAATTAAGATAATTTTTTTCTGACTCAGTTTAACTCATATTTTATTACCCTTTTTTTTAAACTAGAGTGAATAAACTGAATTAATGAATTAAATGTTCAAGGTGTCTGAATACGATTTGGTTAGACTGTAACTGTATATATATATGATTCTTCTATGGCATTGCATGATTTATTGGAATGTTGTTTGTGTTTATTTCAGGACGATTCGAGTTTGGCTGAAGCGGGACAGTGGACAGTACTGGCCCAGCATCTACCACACTGTGTCCTGTGAGTGTCATTATTTCATCATTAACTCACTCTTTGAATAATGGCAGAAATGGTTGCACTCACTCAGTTGTTCCTAACATGTTTAGCATAATGTTCACGCTGTACTTTTCTACACAATGAAAGTGAATGGAATCTCAAATATGGCGAGAGCAGGTTTGACGTGAATGAGCATCATCACTTGTGAAGTAAATTAACCAAAAGAAAAATAATACATTTTTAACACACAGTCTTCATGTGCAATGGTATGGTTGCTATGGTAACTCTGTCTGTTACCATAGCAACCATACCATCCCCTTTATATCTCACGTACTGTACATTCACCAGTAAGTGCACCATTGCTCTTTTTGTTTGAGCTGATTGAAGTGTCCAATTCCATCTGGAGCTGTGTTTGAGAAAAATAAGTTGAGAAAAAGTAGGAGTAGGAGAAAAATTGTTCAGTTATTTTAGCTTTAATTAAAAAAAAAAAAAATGTATTCAATTTTGGTAGTATTTTTACAATTGTAGTACTTCAGCTCATTTATTTCCTGTAGCTGTGAAGGCAACATTTCTCATTTTCATTTAAGCTTCTAATACGTGTTATTTTATTTTAGCTTTAATCGATTTGACAGCACTAATTATATATAGTATATATACAGTACAGTCCAAAAGTTTGGAACCACTAAGATTTTTAATGTTTTTAAAAGAAGTTTCGTCTGCTCACCAAGGCTACATTTATTGAATTAAAAATACAGTAAAAACAGGAATATTGTGAAATATTATTACAATTTAAAATAACTGTGTACTATTTAAATATATTTGACAAAGTAATTTATTCCTGTGATG
>RJVU01063374.1:254796-277701 GCA_003731715.1 Anabarilius grahami | reverse complement strand
AACAGCACTAATATATACTGTATGTTTTTTATTTAAAAAATATATATAATGTAGTAAGCAGTGTTGTTATTGTTAACTAAAACTATAAAACTGTAAATAAAATAGTAATATTTGATGAAAAAGTAAAAAAAAAGTAATACAAATTTAATAAATGTTCTCTTAGCAAATAACTTAAATAACCAAGTTTAAATTGAAGTATTACACAAAACTACATAATTACTCAAACTTAAAAATTGAACATAAAAATAGCTGTCAAAATATTAATAAATACTAAAATAGTATATAAATAATATTAAAATAACATTGTTAGTCTATTATAGAATTTGTTCATAAATTCATTTGTACATGTTACGTGTGAATGGTTTTACGTGCAATTTACACAAATTGGTTCTGATTGTGTTTGATGAATGAAGTGTTCTCCAGACCTCTGATTGGTCCTCCTGCTAATCATTTGATTGGTCTGTCCACAGATCTGGGACATGACGCAGGTGGTGGGAAGCAGTGTAGCGGCGGGATTCTCTCCCCGTTGATTGGCTGTTTCTGAAGGCCCCGCCCACACTCCACCAACAGATATCTGTCGAGGATCATGGAAACACTCACCTACCTGTCTAACTCTCTCGTCCTTCAGCTGTGGAGTCTACGCAAAACAGACAGTTCAACAGGGTGTATGTGAATATATGTGTGTGTTATTGGGATGGTCCTTGATTTATGAATCAGAGGCATTCATGTCTCTTATGAGATATGATGGCCTGGATTTGAGTGAACATGAACTCAAGGTACTTCTTAAAGCACAATATTTGCGCTCTTTCTCTCTCTGTGTGTGTCCCTCTGCCCATAAGTACCATTCAAAAAAACAGGAAGCATTTCCTTCATCCAACATCCTGTTTATTTATTCATCTGTCTTGTTTATCTTTCTTCCACTTTTTGAATTTGAGTGCCACTACCACTTGCATAAATTCTAATACAAACTTGAATTTCCCCCCCAAAAACTGTCACTGAAACCCAATAAGGCTCAAACTCCGAGACAGACGGGTTCAGGTCAGGTAGGTGAGGATAATTAAATGTAGCATATTAAATCCATGGAGCATTTTATGACTAAACGCATTAAGTTAGTACATGATGTTTGTAGTGTTCTGCTGTTAAACACTATTTATAGCATTAATCATCATTTCTCTGTGGTTTAGGGACAAATTAAAGTTATGGTTAACTCAAAAATGAAATTTTGTCAACATTTATTCACTCTTGTATCTTTTCAGAACTGTTTCACTTTCTTCTGTGGAACAGAAAATTAGATATTTAGCAGAATGTTGATGCTGCACTTTACATACAACAGAAATGAATGAGAACTGGGGCTCCAAAAATCAAAACGAGCCCATATGATAACTCTTCTGAAACTTTATGATAGCTTGAAAAACCAAAAATGAACAATAAAAGTAGTCTTTCCGATCTATGCGCTATATTAAGTGTGCTATATTTCAACAAAATTTTCTTCATGGTAGTATTAAAATCTTTTGCATATTCTACGTTGCCATTTTGCAATTGCGTACGAACGGAGCTCCTAAAAGGACATGGTGATGGGGGAAAAATATGAGATGGTTGGAAAAAATATATTTCCTTCACAAAACCTTTGCATTCCACCAAGAAACTTAGTTTTGTGAGCGAACGCAAAGCTTCTGGGTGGAACGCAAACATTTTGCGAGAGAACGCAAAAACATTGACATATAATTTTTGCTCCCATATCATATATTTTTTTCGATTGAAGGTGAAAAAATTATTTGGCAATGCTTTCGCCTCCTCTCGCAAATGTTTTGCGTTCTCCCGAAAAACTTTGTGCGCTCGCAAAATGTTTCCCCTGAGAAACTTTGCATTCGCTCACAAAACCTTTGCGTTCACTTGCTAAAACTTTTGCGTTCCCCTGAAAAAACTTTGCATTCACTCGCAAAGAACACAACATTTTTGTGAGCGAACGCAAAGTTTGTCACCGGAACACAATAACGTCATTTGCGAGAGAATGCAAAAACATTGACGTATTTTTTTCTATTACCATGTACCTTTAGGGGCTCCGTAGTAACGTGACGACCAGTAGTATTTTTCAAACCTAGCGAATAGATATGCAAATAAGATGCGGGATTTTTAGCATTTCAGTCTTTTCTTGACACAAAGCTACTTGGAATGTAAACATTTTTTGTTCCACTAAAGTAGGTTTTGGAACGACGTGAGTAAATGATGACAGAATTGTCATTTTTTTTGGTGCACTATTTCTTTAATATACTATTAGGACCTATTTTTTTTTCAACATGGCTTCAGATTCAAGCTATGCCACTGTACGGCTTTAAGCAGCTTCTAGATGTTTTAAATTTACATACAGCTCATAACTAACTTAACACTGGCCTTTGAGAAGATAATAACCTGTTTACAAACATTATAACTGACCAGCGCTGTTTCTGGCTTACTTTCATATTTCTCTCTCTTCATCTTCATTTTTTTTTTCTTTTTCACTCGACTGTGACGTCTGGAGTTTCCCTCCGTTATCTTTCGCTCATTGTCTTGATGAGTTCTCTGTTCCTTGCACTGAATTGCACAGTCTGTGTGTGTTCATGATCTGAGGGTACAAACGGTGTTTGTGCGAATGTTTGCATTAAATGGCTGATTTGTGCCTGTGTAAAGCGCTTGCTTCACGGCGTTCGTTTTGATTTGGCCTACGTCTCATTCCGCGCGTTGTAAATAATATGTCCATTCATAAACTGATTTTCCTAATTTTCGCTTCATGTATAATTCAAGTGAATGTAAGAGTTGTTTTCACAGAAAGCAGATCTTGTATGTTGTGTGACATCTTTTGTGTCATTTAATTGGAAAGATACTGGCGACGATTGTAATTTCTCATCTTTCATTTTCGGTTAGAATTGTTCTTATTGTGTCCTTAAAGGGACAGTTCACCCATAAATGAAAATTTTGCCCACTCTTTCATTTACTCAACCTTAAGTTGTCCCAAACCTAGCTGTATGAATTTCTGTCTTCTACTGAACACAAAAGAACATATTTTGAAGAATGTCGTAACAAAACATTGACTTCAGTAGTATTTAAATTTTTTTTCAGTGGGGTCCGTCAACTGTTTGGTTACCAATATTCTTCAAAACTTTTTTTGTGTTCAGCAGAAGAACAATTTAAGGGTGAGTAAATTATGACAGAATTGTCATTTTTGGGTGAACTATCCCTTTAACATCTATTTTACTGAAACTGGCACTTCAGGGAGTCACGCCGTTTTGCCGAGATCACAGTTCAAGTAAAATTGTTTTCTTTATCTTCAGACATTGAAAACACTGTAAAATTCACCATGCTTCTAATTCTCAAACTCTAAAACTGTAAATAACTCTAAATGACCTGTTTTTCTATGTTCTTTTTTCTAAGACTTGCTTTACTTCAGTAGTTCAGTCAGTAATGAAGTATTATTCTCTCTATGTATACAAAGTTGAGCTCCTGTGCTGGAAAGCTCAAACATATGTATTTTTCATACGAAAATCTCTTGTTGCTAATATGAAAACTGACGTAAGTCTTAATGCTGACTGGTAGTTTCTGCCCAGAGATTGAACAAAATATTACAATAAAGTTCTAAGCTGCATCTCACATGCAAGAAATATAGTTTTTCTTATTTCAGCTCAAAATATCCCACAGATCATTTAGTATAGCAAAAACATGCTGTTTTTGTGTGTCCTTTAAATGCAAATGAGCTGCTGCTCCCAGCCCCCTTTCCAGAAGAGGGGCGGAGCTTTAACGCCGCATTCACATGCGGCGTCAACGCTTGACGGAGGGTGTGTCTGAAGCTTGTGTTGACGCGACCGTTATAGTGATAATAGCCAATCACATTACTTTTCCAGTGTTGCACGAATGCAATTGGCTAGCGACTGCTCTAAGGTGTTTGCATAAAGCGATCTGATTGGCTGATGTCTGCGTTGGCGCTTGAAAAGTTGAGAAATCTTCAACTTCTGCTGTTTGCAACGCGAGTGAAGCGACGCGACGGAACCCACAATTCAGTTTGGCAATGCATGACGTCACCCATTCGAAGTAAATGAGAAGCGTTAATGCTAATGCTTCACTTGCTCAACAACAACAAAGCTGGAGAATCTTGCGCAGCCAAAATGAGGATTGTCAGTAACTGTGTTCAGACTTACATTGTTCAAACCGGAGTCAGACACTGATGGAGAGACTTTCTTCAAGTTACAACTTTTAGAATGAAACTGGACGTTTCTGAACGGTTAGTGGATAAATGTGCTGGCCTTTGCAAATAAACAGGGTTTTAATGTCTTGTCTTTACAGAAAACATAGTTTTTCAAGACAATCACCTTTTACACTGTTCTTGTGTGGTTATACAGTATATAAACGAGGTTTAAAATAGACAACAGACATCTGGTCTTTAAAATAACAATAACTTTAGCCGCATTTCTTGTGGAACAGGCTAATAGGCACATTGACTGAAATGGCTATTTGCTCAAAATCATAAAAAATAAACAGTGTGACACTTACTTCTTCTGGAGGTGAAGCCTGGAGCATGAACAGTTGGTACAGATCCATCCTTGAGTAACAACTTTTTAGAAAAGCCTGCCTCGTAATGCCCTCATTCACAAAGCAGTCTGGAGTCAAATGATTTGCACAGATATAAACGAATTTAAGTATATTTTGGGGCGCATTACCTTCAAAAATAAATCAAATCTACTGCATCCTCAGTGGCTCAGATGTTGGGAGAAAATGAAGAGTCTTATGTTCACTCCTACATCCAACAACCGTCATTTTTACCCTTTTGTGCTGCAAACATCAATAACAGCTTTAAGTTGTGAATGCTGGCAAATGACCATGGTATAAGCGGGATAATCCACGGCTAGCTGTGCATTAAACGGTTTGAACGGACTCTACAGAGGTTCTTTGCCTTATTTATCCCTTACTTATTTCTTTATTTTTAATCATTTCTAAGGTGAATCCTACAGAACACCTAAAGGGAAATGGTGATGGAAAAGATATGAGATAGGAGGGAAAAAAAATACAACAATGCTTTGGGATTCACTATCCCACATACACCAACACACATTCAACACACCTTCAAAGATATTTATTAATGTTTGACGAAAACTTGTGAAAATACAGTCATAATTAAATGATTAATAACACAGTCTATATATGTAATAATGTAATCATACATTATTGTCAGAACAAATAACGATTTAAAAAAAGAAAAACTCTACACATCACTTCCTCATTCTCTGGAACATCAGGTGACACACTCAAACCAAAGAAACGTCCAATCACAGGCCCTCAAAAGCAGGAAATGTTCTTTCCAGTCAGTTTCCTGTGCTTCACCAGGTGATTGGCCGTGAGTGAGTGATTGACAGCTGGGGTGACTCCGGTCAGAACGGGTTCCCACCTGATTGACCTGATTCGTTGGAGTCACCGACACAGTGAGAACGCACTGCGATTGGCTGAGATTGATCACATGGTGTCAGAACGAGCTGACAGAAAAGAAGGATTCCTGCGTCTTCTGTGACCAATGATAGGAGAGAATTGAAATGTACAAGGAAGCAGAACAGGAATAAACAGGAAGTAGTCATTGTGGTAAAAGACTTAAACATATTTAAGCATTTATTGAGCATAACAGTCTTTCACACCTTCACACTTTCAGAGTTCAGGAGGAGATTTAATCTACAGCTAAAAGTTGTTGTGAGGTATTGTAAGTACATTCACACTGCTTTTACAGGTGAGAATAATGTGTCTAAACTGTTAAAATGTGTTGTGTGTTAGTGTTCTACATTTATTTGTGTTGCAATTGTGTCATGCGAGTGTATTTAGTGAGGCTGGAAGCCCTTGGCCAGATCCTCCATGACGCTCATGAATTTCTGATCTTCCAGCTGTGAACTGTGCGTCCAGGCCAAGGGAAGATGAGCCGACACCATCTGCCGATCTAATGCACGTAAAAAACACACAAAGACATAGGGATGTTTAAAACAGGCCATCCGTCCAAACTGATCTGGAGAAAAGATTCCTATTGGCTGATGAATCAATATACACTGCCCGACCCCCAAAAAAAGTCACCGTTTGGATTTAAATAGCCAAATACTTAAAGGATTAGTTCACTTCAGAATAAAAATTTCCTGATAATTTATTCATCCCCAAGTCATCCAAGATGTCTTTCTTTCTTCAGTTGAACAGAAATGAAGGTTTTTGAGGAAAACATTCCAGGATTTTTCTCCATATAGTGGACTTCACTGGGGTTCAACAGGTTGAAGGTCCAAATGTCAGTTTCAGTGAAGCTTCAAAGAGCTCTACATGATCCCAGACGAGGAATAAGAGTCTTGTCTAGAGAAACGATTGGCCGTTTAAAAAAAATAAAATAAAATTGTATACTTTTTAACCACAAATGCTTGTCTTGCACTGCTCTGCGATGCGCCACGCATTACGTAATCACGTTGGAAAGGTCACATGTGACATAGGCGAAAGTACCGATCTAGTGTCTACAAAGCGAATGAGTTTTTCACCCTACTTCCGCCTACATCATGCGTGACCTTTCCAACGTGATTATGTAATGCGTGGCAAGACGAGCATTTGTAGTTAAAAAGTATATAATTTTAATTTTGAGAAAATGGCCCAATCATTTCTCTAGTTAAAGGATTAGTTCACTTTTAAATACACTTTTCCTGATAAATTTACTCACCCCCATGTCATCCAAGATGTTCATGTCTTTCTTTCTTCAGTCGAAAAGAAATGAAGGTTTTTGAGGAAAACATTCCAGGATTTTTCTCCATATAGTGCATTTCAATGGCTACCAACAGATTGAAGGTCCAAATTGCAGTTTCAGTGCAGCTTCAAGAGCTTTAAACGATACCAGATGAGAAATAAGGGTCTTATCTAGCGAATCGATCGGTCATTTTCAAAAAAAATATAACCGTTTATGATTTATAAACAAAATATCGCCTTGAACGTACTTTCCGCTTCCGCATTCTTCATAACGCTTACGCTGAATGTCCTACGCCTTCCCTATTCAACTGAAGGAAAAAAACGAAACTGGCGCCGCGTTCGTTCCGTAAGTAGAATAGGGAAGGCGTAGAACATTCAGCGTAAGCGTTATGAAGAATGCGGAAGCGGAAAGTACGTTCAAGGCGATATTTTGTTTATAAATCATAAACGGTTATTTTTTTCGAAAATGACCGATCGATTCGCTAGATAAGACCCCTATTTCTCATCTGGTATCGTTTAAAGCCATTGAAGCTGCACTGAAACTGCAATTTGGACCTTCAATCTGTTGGTAGCCATTGAAATGCACTATAAGGAGAATAATCCTGGAATGTTTTTCTCAAAAACCTTCATTTCTTTTCGACTGACGAAAGAAAGACATGAACATCTTGGATGACATGGGGGTGAGTAAATTTATCAGGAAAAGTGTATTTAAAAGTGAACTAATCCTTTAAGACTCTTATTCCTCATCTGGGATCATGTAGAGCTCTTTGAAGCTGCACTGAAACTGACATTTGGACCTTCAACCTGTTGAACCCCAGTGAAGTCCACTATATGGAGAAATTATATATATATATATATTTTTTTTTTTTGGCCAGGCAGTGTATACATGTATATAGAGAGCAACAGCAGGATTTCAGAATGATTGTGAGGTTGTATATGCCTCAGTAGAAGCCATATGTCTGATCTCAAGCAACTTCCAGTTGAAGAACTACCCATCATCCTGAAGCAAGATGCACCAACTGGAGAAGTTATTACCATGGAAATGCCACAGCAGTGAGTATTTGCAAAAGCTACAGTCGCTAGGTTACTTTATATGGCCATGTATCATAAATAAATAACATATACATGAATTCAAAACAATAATGGTGCACCAATCGGGTTTTGCAATGGTTAATTCTTAAATTAGAAGAATGTTCTTTATATCAGTGTCACTGTTTCTGAACTCCCTGAAACACCTCCATTGCAGTCTTGAGTTTTCTTCCAGGAACGAACACGTCACAATATTCCTCATTTAAATAATTCCCGCCCAAGTCATGCAAAATAAAGGGGCAGAGCCTAGTTGAGTTAGTAGTGTGTTGAAACTCGCGGTTATGGTAAGGGGCGGGACATTTCCCAAACACACTCAAAGCGGTTGACCAATCACAACACACTGCTCCAGCCAACCAATCAGAGCACATTGAGCTTTTCAGAAGGAGGGGCTTCATAGAGACAGGAACTAAACAGAGCGTTACTGACAGACTGAGAAGAGAGGAGCTGCAACAATGGAGAATATGGGGAAAAATGTGTTGTTTGAACATTCAAGCATAGAAACCTTTTCTAGTAGAGCTTAAAAACAAAACCAAGACTTGTAAAAGGGCATAATATGGCCTCTTTAGTTTTTTCACCTGTAGTGTCGTGCTTTAAAAGACTAGTACTTGAGTAACTCTGAAGATGTGAGCGCCCGCTGTTGTGGTCTGTTCAGTTTCCCAGTTCCAAAAGGTCATAAGGTCGCCTTGAGTTCACTCCGGCCGTGTCTGGTACAGAAGCTCCGCCCACTACAGCTGCACTGGAGCTCCGCCAACTCGCTTTTCCCTTTCTTGATCTCTCTCGCTCTTTCCTTCTCCTTTCATCCTCATTCTCTCTTTCACTGTCATTGTCCGGTCTTTCTTTGTACACTCTGTATTCTCTTCGTCTTCTCTCTGCTTTTCTTGCTTTCATCAACGTCTTTCATCCATTCTTTGTCTCCTGAAAGGCTCACTTGTTTTATATTGAAACAGATGGATGCCTTATTGGAGGAGATGGAGAATAAGACAGCAGCTCGGTTTCAAAGCCTAGTGCGCTGCCTCATTGCCCACTGCCTACATAGGGATCTAAGCGAGTGATTTAGAACACTCTACAATTTTGTGCACCACACAAATAGCATGGAGGAATAAACACACAATTGTTTGAGTTGCAATGCTGCCAAAAAATAAACTGAACAATTTAATACCTAAAAATATCTATTCAAAAGGTGATTAATCCAATTTAAAATGCAAATTAAAATGTAATTTTATGCTTAGAGTATTACGTTTTTAATTTAGCAACCTGTTAATGCCAAACTACTGCAATCAGTCGAGTCTCCCATGTGTTTCACGTTAGTAGTGCTGTTTGTGTGGCACATGGAGTTGATTTCTGTCACTTGTGAGATTTAATTTGCAGTTAGTAGCATGTAGGCCGCAAGGTGGCTCACAGTCACAACGTTTTGAAAGACAGCCAGTGTGTGTGCTTGTGTGGGTGTGTGTTTGCTCACCCTGAAAAAAATGCCCGCTGGGATTCTTGACAGCCGCCTCGGACACAGCGAGCCACACGACCGTATCGGCCCCTTGCTCCGGTGTCCGCAAACGCTCCTTCATAGAGCTGTGGAAATCAGGCATCGCATTCGCAATGGCTAAAGAATGAGAGGCGAGAATGAATCCATTTGACATCTTCAAATCAGTCTGAATGAATAAACATGTACATTTATGCATTTAGCAGAAGATTTTATCCAAAGCGACTTACAATGCATTCAAGGTATACAACATTGTAAATACAATGTTTTTGTTCAACATCAAACGTTCAGGTTAAAATGTATATGTATGATGGAAACTGCATGCATATTTTAAACGTTTGACCAAATGTAATCACATTTTTGCAGTTTAATTTGTTTAAAGTCACCATGAAATCAAAACTGACCATTCTTTTTCCCCCCCCTAAATTCATGTGCCTCATAATTTTTAATCAGAATAACTTCTCCCTCTTGCAGCAACATCTCTTCTCTGATGATGTGTTTACTGGAGTGAGGGGGCGGGACAACCTGTCAATCACATGAGATCCACCAATAGCAGACCACAACCATCCAATCAGTTCCCCACGGACAAAATCAAGCCCTGCCCTACATTTGTTCTTGTTTGCAAAGCCATTTCACTCGGATAAATGTCACACTAGGGAAGACTACTGACTATTGAAAAAGACTTGCAACTTCCGTTTCATGCCGACTTTAAATGTAAAAATATTCCATGTAGTCTCTTGAAAGTGCATCTATAATAATTCATGCACATTTCCTTCATTAAAATTTATGATGATTGCACATTTGCAATTACTTGGCGTGTCGACCCATCCGGGGTGCATCACAGAGAAGTGGATGTTGGGATGAGCTTTAGCAAACTGCTCCGTCATCACCACCTGCTGCCTCTGAAACACAGAGAATCAAGTACATACTGAAGTCACTTCTGATAGAGTCACTACAGCTACTAAACCAGTGAAACAGAAAAGGCATGAATCATTTTTACAGTAATTTTACATGGTTATGCACTTTTTTTTTTTTTAAGATTTGAACAGGATGCATTAAACTAATCAAAGTGAAGATAAAGACATTTATAATGTTACAAAATATTTCTATTTCAAATAAATGCTGTTCTTTTAAACTTTCTATTCGAGCTATAAAAAAAATCGGTTTTCACAAAAATATTGCGCAGCACAACTGTTTTCAACATTGATGATAATCAGAGATGTTTCTTGAGCATCAAATCATATTAGAATGATTTCTGAAGGATCCTGTGACACTTAAGACTGGAGTAATGATGCTGAAAATTCAGCTTTGATCACAGGAATAAATTACATTTTAACATATATTCACATAGAAAACAGTTCTTTTCCACTGTAATAATATTTCACAATATTAGAGTTTTACTGTATTTTTATCTAATAAATACAGCTTTGGGGAGCATAAGAGACATCTAACAAAAATCCTAGGTGTATCCTAGCCATCCTAGGTGTATATGACTATCTTCTTTCAGGCGAACACAATCGGAGTTATATTAAAAAATATCCTGGCTTTTCCTAGCTTAATAATGGGAGTGAATGGGGCTCAAGATTTTGAAGTCCAAAATAGTGCATTGATCCATCATAAAAGTAATCTATATGACTCCAGGGGGTTAATAAAGGCCTTCTGAAGCAAAGCAATGTGTTTTTGTAAGAAAAATATCCATATTTACATCTTTATAAAATAAAATAACTAGCTTTCAGCAGACGGCCTACGCAAATCGACTTGCGGCGAAAGAGACGAATGACTTATTGACGAACGCGGAAGCACAGAGGATAGAGCAAAACAAAACACCGGTCTAAAATGAGAATTTTAAAATAGAAATGAGAGGATTTTTATATAAGAACCACGAGAGGCATCTAAGCTTACGCTACTCCTACATCCTACTTCATACATCGTGTCAGAAGTTACTCTTTTGTCGTAAGTCGACTTGCGTAGGCCTTCTGCCGGAAGCTAGTTATTTGTGTTATTCAACAGTGCTTCTGATCTGCCTGCATTGACATTATTCTTTAAGAGCTGCTGTGCAGCCAAAATGATGTACCAGTTATCAATGTAAAGCTGCTTTGACACAATCTACATTGTAAAAAGCGCTACATAAATAAAGGTGACTTGACTTGACTATAAAGATTTTTCTACTTTTCTTAGAAAAACGCATCGCGTCAGAAGGCCTTTATTAACCCCTTGGAGTCGTATGGATTACTTTTTAAAGATGGAATTTTTTGGGCTTCAAATTTGCGAGCCCTATTCACTCCCATTATAAAGCTTGAAAGAGCTAGGATATTTTTGAATATAACTCTGATTGTGTTTGTCTGAAAGAAGATATATACACCTAGGATGGCTTGAGGGTGAGTAAATCATGGGGTAATTTTAATTTTTGGGTGAACTAACCCTTTAAGTAAGTAATCAAACAATCAGCTCTATAACATCAATGAGTAAACTAGCAAATGGCATCATAACATAAATCAGTGTGTGGACACAAGCTTTACTTTTGACTATGTATATACCTTGTTCTGTGCGTACACCATAGTGCCATCATATCTGCCCCTCTGAGACTGCAGGTTTCCTGTTCGCAGTTTCTGCACCAGCATCCCACCGGATGATACTGTTATCTGAAAGAGAGGAGAGAGACGGTGACCCGTCTGACCTCTGTCTCCCGCTCTCAGTCTCTGGTTTACTCACCACTCTGGGGTCAGGGCTCTTCTCCAGCAGAGGAATGAGGCTCTTGATGAGGATGTACACGGCTGAACAACACAACACAGAGATCAGGTGAAAACAGTCTGGTACGCTGTTAAAGATATTATAAAGTTAGTAGGAAAGGTCTGTTAGTCTGGTTTTGTTTATGTTTGTTTGCTCACTTACCCAGAGAGTTGCTGGCAAAGCTTTTCTCCAGACCCTCACCATTCACCTCCCTCTTAGTCATCATACAGCCGGCGTTATTGATCTGTCACAGCAGAAACGCATTTATTTGAAATAGAAACCTTTTGTAACATAATAAATGCCTTTACTGTCACTTTTGATCAATTTAATGCATCCTTGCTGAATAAAACTCTTACTGACCCCAAACATTCGACCCTATAGTGTGTATGTATTTTAAAGCAGAGAGATGTGAGATTGCCTCACCAGGACGTTGAGAGTTTTGTACTTTTTCTTGAAAGACTCTGCAAACTCCCACACTTTTTTGGTCTCAGACAGATCCAAAATATGCACATAGATTTCCTGCAACCAGACCAAAAGTCATGCATTTTATAAAAACATCCTGCATTACAAACAGATATAGAGATGTACATCTGTTTCCAGACAGAGTTTAAATAAATAAGTGGGTCATTTTAATGATTCATGGTAAATTATTTACACGCTATTACATTATTCTTAAAAGGCACGTTGGTGGAAGCTGGTTTGATTCTACAGCTATCTGTGTTACCATCAGCACCTTTAACTATTAAACCACAACCCAAATGTCCCAATTGTTCAAATATCCTCATACTTTGTTTCCAGAGTCTTTGACGATCTCCGCTCTGACTTCTTCCGCCTTGTCCTTGTTCCTGCAGACCATGTGGACCGTACCACCTTAAAGAAAAGGAGGGGTCAACAGGTTACACTCCGGCCCCCAAAAAAGTACTTAGACACTAAAAATAACACTTTAAAATATCTGAATGCCACTGCTTTAGATAAATGCATAAATGCAGATATATAAAACGCATGTATTTAGATAAATGCAGAGCAAAAGCAAACCCAATATTCCAGGTTTTATTGTCTAATGCATTTGTACATACTGTATGTTTTATTGTCTAATGCATTTGTACATACTGTAAGCAATCTGAAGAACATACGTACACAATGAACCACTAGGTTAGTTTATATGTTATACTAATTCAGACATGAGAGGATAATCACATTTTAGCTACCAACTACTGTTGTTTTTCCCCAACACTCACCTTTCTTGGCGATGGCCATGGCGGTTGCTTTCCCGATCCCGCTGTTCGCTCCAGTGATCATGAAGGATCGGCCTGCCATCGACACATCCAGGTCTTTCTCAACAAAGTTTTTAGACGCCGACAGAAATGCCCCCCTGAGACACACATTTAATTAGTCTTAAAATGTGGCAGGGTTACCTCAAAAACACTTCTAGATTAGTTCAGTTAACTAATTAGTTCACTTTTTTGCATGCTTTGAACTATTTGACATCACACTTTTTCAAACGGGGCCTATTATGCCTTTTTACAAAGTCTTGATTTTGTTTTTGAACTCTACTAGAACAGGTTTTCTTGCTTGAATGTTCAAAAAAACTTTATGTTTCCCATATTCTCCATTGTTGCAGCTCCTCTCTTCCCAGTCTGTCAGTAACGCTCTTACAGTTCCTGTCTCTACGAAGCCCCTCCTTCCAAAAAACGAAATGTGCTCTGATTGCTCAGCTGGACCAGTGTGTTGTGATTGGTCAAATGCTTGTGAAAAGCAACGCCCCTTACCATAACCATGAGTTTCAAACAAGTGAGCCGCACACATCCTGAAAAGTGAAGCCAAAGCATTTCGAAGGCTTTCTGGCTGCAGTATAGGTCATAAACGCCTCCCTCTCCATGTAATCGAATGGGACTGTAAAAAAAAAAAGATGGAAGACGCACCTTCACTCTCTTCCATTGTAGAAAAGTGAAGCCGCCAGTTTCCCAGTATGGCGCTGACACCTTATGCTGATTTTTGACCCAGAGTCTCCGCAGTAGTGAGCGAACTGGAGCCGTGGTATCAAGGTCCCACCCACACTCTCGCAGATTAAGTCGCAAGCAGATCGGTTAGTACAGTTTACAGTTATGGAAAATGTAGAAAGTAAAGTTATAGGTACAATCTCCTCCTGAAGATCCTGAAAAAAGTCAGTTCGCTCAGACAAGCTGTCAATCATGACATCACACAAACTAAAACCAAACTTATATAAAAAAAACAAACACTTGAACTTACATCAGCATGATAAAAACTACATAAAATGACAGAATCCATCTTTGAAGTGTAATTTAATTGTTTAGTTTGTCTCGTGTCCCATTCGATTTCATGGAGAGGGTGGGGTTTATGACCTATACTGCATCCAGCCACCTGGGGGCGATCAAAACACTGGCTTCACTTTTCAGGACTTGTGCGGCACACTTGGGTTACATCTAAAAGCTTAAAGGTGCAGTGTGTGAATTTTAGCGCCATTTAGAGGTGAGGTTGCGAATTGCAATATAGTGAAGCTACGGTGGCCAACACAGGACAAAGATGTTGTCGTCTGAGACAGCAGAAAGTAGCCAGTCAGGCAAATGTGAAACATGCGTGAAACGTAGAAACATGCCGGCGCAAAATGGCGACTTAACATGTAAGGGTGTATGTAGATAGAAATGGCTCATTCTAAAGGTAATAAAAACAACGGTTTATTATATAAGGTTTTTATACATCACTGAAAACATATTTATGTATATTATATTGCATTTCTGTCAATAGATCCTCCTAAATATTACACACTGCACCTTTAAAAATGCTTCCTTCGGAGGACACATTATAAGGCATCAAGACACATCCGAATCCAAAGTTAGCTTCACTTCCTGTCTCCTGAGATACCTTCATCTGATCGATTTATGAAGCCAGCAAAGATGCATACTTTGCTGCCTTTGATATCCCACAATCCTGTGCTTCCATTCTGTGACCGTTGAGCTATAAAATAAAGATGGCGTCTGAAAGCTGCAGTTGGTGGTCAGTTTGTGTGTACATGTACGTTTTTTAACCAACCTTTTCCACTTTTTATGTCATTTCTAGTGAGAAAGTACTATTGTAGTATTTAAATATTCACTTAGTTATCACCAAAGCTCACACTATGTTGCTGTAGATCATTGAACTGTTACTCTGCCTCAGAAATCTGTCCAAAATCAACTTAATGAGGTGCCTTCATACGCAAACGATAGCTGCAAAGTCATTGCCTGATAAGTTTTCGGATGCAGTCTTGGTTTCAACACACTACTAACTAACTCAACCAGGCCTGATCCTTTTATTTTGCATATGCCTTGGGTGGGAATTATATAAATCAGGAATATTGTGGCGTGTTCGTTCCCAGAAGAAGACTACAATCAGGGCGTTTCAAGGAGTTCAGAAACAGTGACACTGATATAGAGAATAACTCCCGCTGGAGGAACTTTTTCATGCTCAAACAGCAACATTACACACTAAAGAAAGATGAACATGTAAAGCATAAAAGGTCCTCTTTAAGATGAAGCACATGGCAATGGAAGAATGTTCTTCTCAACTGTTTGCATACGATACAAAATTTAGGTTCTGTATTTGTTTGCCACTTTAATGTCCTGAAGCGAAACCAGTTGAGAAGCACTGTCCTAATGTGTGGCCTTGCGTCATCGCTTAGCTAATGAGAACGAACTATCAGTGCGTCCTCTGATAGCACCGCTCCTGGTATCAGCAGCGCTTGTGCCCTTGAGCCCATGTCAAAGACTGGCTTTGTCCACGCGTGCCAGGCCAGGCGGAGGGATGAAGAGGAGCGAGGAGGTGCCGGGGGCAAACAAGCTTTTCTCGGTAAATGCGTGCACTGTTAAGGGTGATGTGTGTCCCATTATGGGACGTGAGAGGTCGACCCGGGTAACAATGTATTAGGAGGACAAAACAGAGATGCAGAGGCCACTGAAAGATAAACTATTTCTAATCATTTGTGAATCTGGACAACAAAAACAACGTGTGTCAGTGTGTCCTTGAGCTCGCAGAATGTGTTTAAAATAACATGTTTTGTGTTGTTTTGAACATGCATTCAAACCAAAATGTATTCAGACACCTTGAAGATTTCATTCGTTATTTAAGTTTATTCACTATAGTTTAAAAAAAATGGTAATAAAATATGACAAGATCTCAGAGTTAAACTGTGTCAGAAAAAAACAATCTTAAGCAAAACATGGTCAGGTCAAAGTGTCTGAATAATTTTTGGTTCCAAATTTTTTATCAGTTTTACTGGTAGTCCGCTGTATGAAGAATTTTTGGGTATAATATATCACAGTTTACTTTATTTTGCTATCCTAACTTACATAAATGAACTATAGTGTCCTGCACACACTAGTAAAAATATATCAAAAATGATATCTAGTGTCTGAATATTTTTTTGTTTGACTGTATTTGTTGTATATTATATTACACCGTCTAAAAAATAAAGTTTTCTAGATGTTAGAAATTTATGAAAGTTAATGTTTTAATTACAACATTTATGTAATTATACACGGGAGTAGAAGCACAAGTATGCCTGCAGACAAATTCTGGATGTTTTAATCTTAAATGTCCAAATATTTTAATTAATTTAAATTAAAATGTAAGGTTTCTGAGCTTTACTTTTTTAAATTCATCAAAACATTTTTTTCATTATTTATTTTTCAGACCCCATTAGCCTACATATAATCTTTAATCAAATTCCTCCTAATGAGGACAAATGTATACAGAATTCATAATAAAAATTGCATTAAATTCTATAAAATAAACTTGCTATGCCATGGTAAGAGAGATTAACAGCTGTAGAATGACTGAAATCTGACCTATGGATTTCAAATATTATAGTACATTTTATATGAAACTTCATTAAAAATGTATATTATATTATATTATTATATTATATTATATTATATTCTAAAAGTAATTAAAAAATGNTATTTGTAATTAGGTTTGTTAATGTTGTTATGAAGTATTTTTGAAGCAGTGCAGCTCTTACTTGGTGAATTCGGTGAGTCCTTTGAGGAACCATGCTGAGTTCCGGTACAGAGACATTCTCACACCCGCGCTGTCGCTCAGGTCGCCCGCCGTGCTCGTGGAGGCTCGCCGGTGCTTTTAACCGGCACCGGGGTCACATGAGTGCACGTAGAGCCCCACGCCACTCACAGAAGGGCCACACTGTCTGCCCTCTACCGGTAATGAACGACATAACACGCTTCAGACTGTCAGTCTCCGACCTCTGATGTTTAAAAGCAATTCGTTTTTGCCTGCTGTTGTTGACAGTTTGATCGATTAAACAGCTGAATGAATAGCTAAGAATATATAAAATAGTCTATTTAAAAAGACAATATCGCAATGTTAATAATAATAGTTATATTATTAATAATATATAGCTGCAAGCAACCTGCGTTCAGACCTTTGCGCATGCGCTAAACTATTTTACGCGTTATTAAACAAGACTGTAACCTTCTAAATCAGAAGTGAAAAACACAATTTCCAGGAATTTCAGCTAATTTACCATAGACATTTATAATTTTCACCTTTACAATTGTTATAGCGCCACTTATTACCGGATCTCCATAAAAGTTAACATCTGTTTTGATAATTATTGTCTCTGTTTGATTGACAGCAGTGGTTCTTATTCAATATAACACTATTTATTATACCTCTAGCCTATGATAATAACACGATCAGAATAATAAACACAGGATGTTCTCATACAAATAGCGGCACTAAAACATATAGTGTCTTATCATACGTTTATAATGTTTATTGTTTTTGTTTGGCTGGGCCACAGGAGGTTATAGCCACACATGAAAATCGTTAATTATCAAATCCTATTTTAAAATATCTCAGGAGAATTTACTGTAGTGGAAAGAAGATAGTCCTCGCTACACCTGACCAGGTAAAACTGCAGGTGTGACCAGATACAGACGCACGCAGATCTCGGTTACGCCCTCTGCGCGCCTGTGATTGGCGCACACCTGTGCGCGAGCAGAAACAGCACCGGGGCGAGGCGAGGGTGTCCCGGCTGAGCTGCTGCGACGCGCCCTTAACAGCTGGACATGAACCCGTGCAGAAGTCCACACAGGGTCGTGTAGGACTTTTGAAGTCTGGCGTCTCAGGATGGTGAGGTCACAAGTGTGTCGTGATCATTTATTGTCTTTTATTGTCTTGTTGTCATTGTACTGATTTTCTTGCATTAACATCACAAACAGATCAAAAGTATAAAATAACAGTCAGAGTGTGCGGCTGCGGTCAGATAGAGCTTTGTGTTTTCCTTCTGTAGAGCTGTTTGTCTGAGATCTGTCCTTATACGCGACCTTTTGTTGTGTTTTACTGCACACAAACACTGTTCTTTTGCTGATAAGAGGGACATTTGTATTTCCTTTTTGTGTCGGGAAGACAAAGGTGCATTTGTTGCTTTTATCTCTTTTCTTGGTCAGTAACACCAGTTTGCAGTTTCATGTTCCTAGTGAGAAATGCATAACTGTGTGTATGTAAACTACACTTCATTTGAGGACGTTATTAAAGGTGAAATGATTCATATAGAGTATTTGTAGTCTAAAAAAGCAGTTTAATTAAGTTATGGTGTAGTGATAATTTCCGTTGTGTGCATTTGTCAGATGCATTAGTGCAAAGCAAGTGCATTCAAGGTATAAACTTTCGCAATGCAGAGTTTCCTGAGAATCGAACCCATGACCTTGGTATTGTTAGTGTCGTGCTCAACCTATAACTATTTATCAGCATCAAGATTTTAGGTTATAAAGATGTATATGAATATTATTTATTGTAATTATAAATTAATCATATCTGGTCACCATTTCAGTTTTTCACACTTTTCAATCATCTTTTTGCCTTTTCAAATGGTCCTGCAGTGTGTGAAATTAATTTTTAAATATTTGATTATGGAATCATGAATACAGCTTGGTTTGATGTGTCGGTAATGACACAGCCGGTTTAATTATTAAATTTAACATAGCCCATTTCAATTACCTCTGGAACAAGAAACTTTTAAGTACCCAAAATGAATTATATCTCACGTTTAACCGAGATTAAGCTGTTCTCAGCGGGTACACGAGCACTGAACGGCCGCTGACGGCCTGGAGCTCGCATCTCCGAAAACATCTTAAAGGAACACTCCACTTTTTTTGTAAATAGGCTCATTTTCCAACTCCCCTAGAGTTAAACAGTTGAGTTTTACTGTTTTCGAATCCATTCAGCCGATCTCTGGTTCTGGCGGTACCACTTTTAGCATAGCTTAGCATAGTTCATTGAATCTGATTAGACTGTTAGCATCTCGCTCAAAAATGACCAAAGAGTTTCAATATTTTTCCTATTTAAAACTTGACTCTTCTCTAGTTACATCATGTACTAAGACCAATGGAAAATGAAAAGTTGCAATTTTCTAGGCCGATATGGCTAGGAACTATACTCTCATTCCGGCGTAATAATCAAGGAACTTTGCTGCCGTACCATGGGTGCAGCAGGAGCAATGATATTACACACCGCCTGTGACCCCCTGTTTGCACAGGGAGCGTGCCTTGCAACCATGGAGATATTTGTGAGAGGCGCTGCGTAATATCATTGCGCCTGCTGCACCCATGATCGCAACTTTTCATTTTCCGTCGGTCTTAGTACACGATGTAACAACAGAAGAGTCAAGTTTTAAATAGGAAAAATATCGAAACTCTTTGGTTATTTTTGAGCGAGATGCTAACGGTCTAATCAGATTCAATGAACTATGCTAAGCTATGCTAAAAGTGGTACCGCCAGACCCGGAGATCGGCTGAACTGATTCGAAAACGGTAAAACTCAACTGTTTAACTATAGGGGAGTTGGAAAATGAGCCTATTTTAAAAAAAAGTGGAGTGTTCCTTCAAATTGTAAAATGGGTGCTATGATTAAATATGAGTCACATATTTCAGGTCTAAACAAATACATTCTCGCCTAAAAAAACCCTTAAAAATACAGTTTATGGTACAAGAAGTATTGTATTTGTAAAAAATACGGTGGATTGTTGCGATGCGAGCGACAACGGTTGTGTCCGGTGTAGACACAGTGTTATAGTGATGTTTTTTGAAAATCTAAAAATGCAGAAAGTTTTCTATGATGGGTAAGGGTATAGAATATACAGTTTGTACAGTATAAAAATCATTAGGCCTATGGGATGTCCCCATAAAACATGAAAACCCAGCATGAGTGTGTGTGTGTGTGTGTTTGGTGTTAACAGGGATGCAGGCTCTTGGCAACAGTCTTAAAATGTCAAACACAGATTCCCACTGGGGTCTCGGTGAGGAGTCTTACGCTCTATGCTTTTCTATGCCACCGGAAAGGTGTGTGTGTGTGTCAGCACACAGTTACCCTAATAATTATTACTCCTAGTTATACTTTAACTGTGATAGTCCTCCGTTGTTTGACATTCTGACAATGACAAAGCATGTAGTTCTTCACCTGTGTGTGTGTGTGTGTGTGTGTGTGTGTGTTTTGCTGTATTCAGGTCAATACTTCACGCTGTAGTTTATCACATTTTCAAAAGCAGCTTAATGAAGCTTTCAGACATTTTCCGGAGAAATTAATTTGCATCTCCGCTGTAGATGCGTTTCCTGTTGCTGTTCAGCCGTCAGGGGAAACTGCGGCTGCAGAAATGGTTCACGGCTCTCAGCGATCGTGACAAGAAGAAGATCATAAGGGACGTCACACAGATGGTGCTGGCGAGACCGCCAAAGGCCTGCAACTTCCTGCAGTGGAGGGATCTGAAGATCGTCTACAGAAGGTCAGAGGTCACCTTGTTATCGTATGTTCTTTCTTCTTCATTACAATGCTTTCTGTAACTCGGTCGCTCTCTCCCATAGAATAATTTAACACAACCTTTGAGCCAAGTTAATGATCAGCCATCAAGCCCTAAAGCATTGTGCTGCATTTACAGTCAAATAGAGTGTGTGTGTGTGCCTTTTTCAGATCTTTGCTCATGATTAAAGTATATTATTTCAGCAGTTCAGTCTGAAGATACTAACATGAAACATCTAGAGTATTTGACGTGCAGAGCAAACATTTGCACATGATTCATCAGTGTTGTTGAAGTTCTGTACTTCTGCTTTACTACACGAGGGGAACTTTGCATTGTAGAAGTAGACACAAAGAAATAAAGGTTGCAAAGAAATCTTTTCTTCCCTTTTTGATGTGTATCTGACTGAAATGGCTTTTCAAACAAGAACAAATGTAGGGCGGGGCTTGATTTTGTCCAATGTGGAATTGATTGGATGGTTGTGGTTTGCTATTGGTGGATCACATGTGATCGACAGGTTGCCCCGCCCTCACGCCAGTAAGCGCATCATCAGAGAAGAGAAGAGATGAGCTGCAAGAGGGAGGGGAGGTTATTTTCATTAAAGATTATGAGGCACATGAATTAAAAAAAACAAACAAAAATGGTCTATTTTGATTTCATGGTGACTTTAAGTTTCATACAAAAGATTCCTTTTGTACTTGAAAAGGTTCCTTAGAAAACAAATTCAGCCAAAAATATTCGGGCTGGGACAATAAATCAATGCAATAAATCGAGAAATAATTCTGAATCGATTCTGAGATGTTCCGATTGCGTCTCAATTCTCTCTCGAATCGATTCTGAGTTTAGTTTTAACAGCAGATGGCGCTCTAGACTAGTTTTTAACCGCATACTCAAATGCTCATGAAGAAGAGTGCTCGTGCGTTCGGCTGATATGATATTAATTTGAACAGTCCACTGCAAACACCCTTTTCGAACTTTATGAATGATTATTTTATAGAAGGGATTAGGCTGTTTCTAAAGTACGCAGTGCCATCTGCTGTTACAAACTAATCTCAGAATCGATTCGAAAGAGAATCGCATTGCATTCGGAAAATCTCGGAATCGATCCGGAATAATTTCTCGATTTATTGCAGTGATTAATTGTCCCAGCCCTACCAAATGTTATTCTGGATAAGAAAATAACCATAGAAAAATGGTTGTTTTTAAGGGTGTACTGATCCCGGATCAGCCTATGATTGTGTGTTGTATGTAAAAACATTTAGTCACCTCTGTGAATCCCAATGACATTGCAGTCAGTTTGTGTTTTATGCACTCAGAATAGTTACCTTGACCTCTGACCTCTGTCCTGCAGGTATGCGAGTCTGTATTTCTGCTGTGGTTTGGAAGAAGAGGACAATGAGCTGCTCACGCTGGAGCTTCTGCACAGATACGTCGAGCTGCTGGATCAGTACTTTGGCAATGTAAGTTTCAGGGTCATGTACACTACCGTTCAAAAGTTTGGGGTCAGAAATTAATGCTTTTATTCAGCAAGGATGCATTAAATTAATCAAAAGTGACATTAAAAATGATTTCAAAGAATCCTAAAAAAAGATATCACGATTTCCACACAAATATTAAGCTGAACAACTGTTTTAAACATTGATAAAATTGAGAAAGGTTTCTTGTACGGAAGAGGATTAGGGCCAAGCAATAATAAAAAAATAAAACCATCTCGAGATTAAACTCGTTAAATTTCGAGAAAAAACTCGTTAAATTTTGAGAAAAAACTCGTTAAATTTTGAGAAAAAACTCGTTAAATTTCGAGAAAAAAGTCGAAATAAAATGTTGAGAATAAGCTAGTTAAATTACGAGAAAAAAGTGGAGATAAAATGTTGAGAATAAACTCGTTAAATTACGAGAAAAAACTCGTTAAATTTCGAGAAAACATTTGAGATAAAATGTTGAGAATAAACTCGTTAAATTTAGAGAAAAAAGTTGAGATAAAATGTTGAATAAAGTCATTAAATTACGAGAATAAAGTCATTAAATTACGAGAATAAAGTCATTAAATTACGAGAATAAAGTCATTAAATTACGAGAACAAACT
>RJVU01063374.1:174450-242849 GCA_003731715.1 Anabarilius grahami | reverse complement strand
CCGCCCTGGCACTCAGCCAGGAATCCAGACCTGCGGGAACCCGCCTGGTCAGTTCCTCCAGCGCCGCCCTGGCACTCAGCCAGGAATCCAGACCTGCGGGAACCCGCCTGGTCAGTTCCTCCAGCGCCGCCCTGGCATTCAGCCAGGACTCTGACCTTCAGGGAGCCCCCATGGTCTGTTCCTCCGGCTCCCCCCTGGCCTTCAGTTGGGGGCTCTGGACCTGGCCCGCCATCCCTCCCCCTGATCCTCCTCCTGTCCACCTCCCTCCTGAGTTTTTTATGTTTTTGTTTTTTGTCTGGTGGAGCGTCTGGTAGCCGCTCCTTTGAGGGGGGGGTAATGTCACGATCACTAGTGAGAGTGCCCTATCAGACTCTGGAGGGCACTCCATCCCGGACTCTTGTTTTCACCCCTTGGACTTCATTACCCATAACGCACTACCGGACTCATTATCCTCGTTTCATTGCACTCAGCTGTTTTGTGTTTCATCATTAGTGTCTGTCTATTTATACTCAGTTGTTTCTGTCCTTGGTTGTGGTTTGTTGTATTGTTACGTGCACTTTTTGTATCCCTGGTTTTTTGTGTTTTATGGACTGTTGCTCTGGATTTTTGACCCTTGCCTGTCTCTGGAATTACAACTTTGGATTACCCTTATTAAATGCTGCACTTGGATCCTAACATCTTGTCTGTGTGCTTACCGTGACAGGAAGAAGTTCAGACATAAAAGGCAAAGTGTCTATGGTATGTCTTTAAAGAGGTTATATTATGCCATTTTACAAAGTCTTGTTTTTAAGCTCTACTAGAACAGGTTTTCTTGCTTGAATGTTCAAAAAACACATTATTTTTTCCCATATTCTCCATTGTTGCAGCTCCTCTCTTCTCAGTCTGTCAGTAACGCTCTGTTTAGTTCCCATCTCTATGAAGCCCCTCCTTCTGAAAAGCACAATGTGCTCTGATTGGTTGACTGGACCAGTGTGTTGTGATTGGTCAAGTGCTTAGAGCGTGTTTGGGAAATGTCCCACCCCTTACCATAACCGCCAGTTTCAACACTCTACTTACTAACTCAACCAGGCCCCGCCCCTTTATTTTGCATATGCCTTTGGTGGGAATTATTTAAATGAGGAATATTGTGACATATTTGTTTCTGGAAGAAAACTCAAGACTACAATGGAGGAGTTTCAGGGAGTTCAGAAACAGTGACACTGATATAGAGAATAACTCCTGCTGGAGGGACTTTTTCAAGCTCAAACAGCAACACTACACACTAAAGAAAGATGAACATGGAAAAAAACACAATAGGTCCTTTTTAATGATGGAAAATGGAAACATTTTCATGCAATTTTGTTGAGCCCCACCAGAATGTTATATAGCTGCTATTTTTTGCTCGTTTCAGAGGATTGCATAAAGCCTTGGTTATCTAGGGATGTTTTCCATTATTTGAAGGATGCACAATATGTAAGTAGATTGTAACTTTGGTACGAATTGCATTAGTTTGCTTGATGCTAACATACATAATGCAACATGCACTTAAGCAAAAGCTTGATACAATGCAACAAAATAAAATAAAAGGTAACAGGCAGATAAATTGGCACCAACATTAGCGTAATGACAGCTGATGTTTTCTTAAATCAAATAAAAAGACATCCAAAGACAACCAACGCTCCATGGCATCCTGCAAAAAGGTTAAATTGCCCACTGAGATGCACAGAAAAAAAATCTCCAGAGATGTAAAGTACATTAAAAGAATGAAGCATCCTGTTGATTGCTGTTGATTACCACAGAAAATTGTCAACTAATCACACAAAATTGCATTTATAGTAATGCTCTTGAAATTGCATGGATGAGGCAAAGCTTTGTTTTGAAATAAATGTTAAATACACACTGTTTTGAAAGAATTGCCACAAGACTGATGTTGTCTTCAAGGGTTAGTTCACCCAAAAATGAGCACTGTCATCATTTACTCACCCTCAAGTCGTTCCAAACCCATAAGATTTTCATTCATCTTCGGAACACAAATGAAGATCTTTTTAATGTAATCTGAGAGATTTCTGTCCCTCCATTGACAGCTACATAACTACCACTTTGATGCTTTGAAAAGTTCATAAAGAGATCGTAAAACTAATCCATATGAATTGAGCGGTTTAATCCAAATTTTCTGAGGAGACTTGATAGCTTTATATGATGAACAAATTTAGTTTGGGTTTTTATTCAAATATAAACATTGATCAGCGAACATGAACAGAAGTTCAACCATACTTGCTTTGAAGTACAAGAACAAACCTCATTGGTTCTTGCAGAAGCTCAAACGTGCTGCGTAACACGAGAATGAACCTCATTGGTTCTTGAAGAAGATCAAACTTCCTGCGTAACACGAGAATGAACCTCATTGGTTCTTGAAGAAGCTCAAACGTGCTGCGTAACACGAGAATGAACCTCATTGGTTCTTGAAGAGGATCAAACTTCCTGCGTAACACGAGAATGAACCTCATTGGTTCTTGAAGAAGATCAAACGTGCTGCGTAACACGAGAATGAACCTCATTGGTTCTTGAAGAAGATCAAACGTGCTACGTAACACACGAGAATGAACCTCATTGGTTCTTGCAGAAGCTCAAACGTGCTGCGTAACACGAGAATTAACCTCATTGGTTCTTGAAGAAGATCAAACGTGCTGCGTAACAAACGAGAATGAACCTCATTGGTTCTTGAAGAAGATCAAACGTGCTGCGTAACACGAGAATGAACCTCATTGGTTCTTGAAGAAGATCAAACGTGCTGCGTAACACACGAGAATGAACCTCATTGATTCTTGAAGAAGATCAAACGTGCTGCGTAAAACGAGAATGAACCTCATTGGTTCTTGCTGAAGCTCAAACGTGCTGCGTAACACACGAGAATGAACCTCATTGGTTCTTGAAGAAGCTCAAACGTGCTGCGTAACACGAGAATGAACCTGATTGGTTCTTGCTGAAGCTCAAACGTGCTGCGTAACACGAGAAGGAACCTCATTGATTCTTGAAGAAGCTCAAACGTGCCGCGTAACACGAGAATGAACCTCATTGGTTCTTGCGGAAGCTCAAACATGCCGCGTAACACGAGAATGAACCTCATTGGTTCTTGCGGAAGCTCAAACGTGCTGCTTAAATGGAGGGACATCTCTCAGAGTTCATTAAAAATATCTTTGCTTGTGTTCTGAAGATGAAGGAAAGTCTTATGGGTTTGGAACAACATGAGGGTGAGTAAATGATGACTGACTTTTTATTTTAGGGTGCACTATCACTTTAAGGCTCCAAAAACATGCATCACTCTCAATAAGTTGAAATTAGGCTAAAACGTTCTTAAAAGGGGACTGCCAAAGCAATGCATCAAACCATATTGTTCCTACACTGTTGCACACTGTCCACATCTACAAGCCACTTACACAGATACAAACTCACGCTCACTGTCTGTTGTTGTTTAATCCTGTTAGTTGTTTTCTCTGAAGGTTTCTTCACAGGAGATTACAAACTTGTGCATGTGCAACCTTTCAGCGGCGACACATCTCAGCTTGACATGTCTTCTCGTGTTTATTTCCCTGCGCAGTGCTTGTGGTAGGAAAATAAACACATTTAAATAGACAAAACACAAAGCTCATAGCATGAAATATCACAGGAACACCCTACAATAATGTCAAGTATTTACAGTTTATGTTCACATGAAACAACGTGAGGCATCATTCATATCATTTGTGCAGTGACAAACAGAGAGATTGAGAACATGATAAACTGGTAAGATTTTGTTTTTGTGTATATTTGAGGGAGATTATGTTTGTTTATCTGTCATACATCACTCCTTTTCTAGCTGTCTGTTTTCCCATGGCCCCCAGCGCTGAATGTTCTCCTAATTTTCACTGAATCCTCAGTTGTATCTGGGCATCAAACTGTGCCTCCCACACTGAGACACATGCAAAACATTTCCGCTCTATCAGAGCAAACAGTGCTGTGCGCCTATGAAAGAGATGCCAAAAAAGTTGCTATTTTCTTTTGGGTAAAATTGTGTATTTACAGTCGTGCTCATAAGTTTGTGCAAAATTGTAAATTACATTTTGTTTTTTAACTGTTGATTATGCATTGACATTGATATTTAGATGTATTCCACACAACAAACTACCAACATTTTCACAAATGATCCTGTTCATACCCTTTCTTCTTTATGTTTGCCTCCTTATAGCATCAGTGGCTGTTTGCAGCCTTTTGTTTTATATATGATATCCAAAACCGAGTGTGTGATCTTTTGAACAGGATAACGTGTGCATAATCAAGTTATTTGTTTGTTCTTGTTTTTTCCCACATGAAAAAATACTATGTAAATATATTCTAATAATGTACTAATAATATTATAGTGTATTTGAACCATACTATAGTAAAGCACTTGAATTAATTTGTTGTGGTAATTCTATAGTTGTTGTGGTAATATAACAACTACAGTAATATAAACAAATTACTTTACCCAATACTAAGTTTTCTACAACTATAAGGTATATTATACTACAATGAATACACTACAGTTTACTGTAGTAAAAAATAAAGTTTACTACAGTTTTTATTACAGTTGATCAGTTCACTATAGTTAATACTACAGTATGCTGTAGCATTCATTAACAAAATGTTGTATATAATATATACAGTATACCCCAATTTACGTTAGTTTACTATAGTAAATACTATAGTATTTTTTCATTTGGGTTGGCTTTCTGAAATCATCAATTCTGATTGGTCAATCGCAACATTCAGTGGTCAGATTTCCTAATGTCGTCTATCCTTTCCGAAAATTAACCATGGTTTTATTATAGTAAAAGTGTAACCGTGTTTTCTTAGTGGATTGAATACCATTTGTATACCCACCAGTTTTACTACAAATACCATGATTAAACTATGGTTAGTGTAGCAAAACCATGGTTAATTTGTGGTTACCATATTTATTTTTATTTTTTTGCTTTTATTTAGTTTTATGTAGTAAAACCATGGTACATTTTCATAAGGGACAGTAAAGCTGCTGTTGATGATGTAGTAAGAGAACACAAGGACGCAAGATGGCTTATTGGTGCATTCAAGTTCTCCTGGGAAGTTCGTATTTACCAGGTGGGAAGTTGTGTTTACGACATTACGACGCGTTCAAATAACCAAGATGGCGGTGTACCTTATCTTCATTAATAACTACACAAAAATACAGCAAGGGTTTTTAAATCTATTTTAGAAAATGAAGAACAAATAATGTGCATCAGGTGTGTTTTGCTTTTTGATGTTTTTAATTAATTTATGAAGCCACTTTAAACCTTATCATTACATATTATATTATATTACAATGCTATATTTTGTGCAGGGAATTCGCTTATTTTGTTCTAAATAAAAAGCCTGACAATGTCACTGCTAAATATTGCAATATGACACGCCCCCAACTCATAACGAAAATCACGAGCTTCCCACTGGTACTTACGACTTTGTGGTGACGTTCACGCGCGTTTAACTCGTAAATACGATCTTTTCGACATGACTTGAACGCACCATAAGAATGCATATTGAGAAAAGGCCATGAAGATCAGTCCAAAATGATGTAGCTTACTAAAAAAAATAATGGCGCCACTTTCATGTCATATCACACCGCTAACTCACCCGCTCTCTCATTTCAAACACAACGGGCGCCATCTTGCGTCAGTTATCGGTTGACCTCAGAGAAATAAGTTGCTGCTGCAGTGTTTGTACACCGATTCGTTTATACATTGTGATGGATTTTTTTCCTCAGCGAAGCTTTGAGATAATGCAGGTACAATTACACAATAATATTTAAATCTTTCACATCCATTTTTTTTTCTACTGAAGCCATGTAAATAGCAGAATAATGTTCAGTCAGACTCCGGAGTGGTGTTTATTTTGCGACAATGACCACTGTAGGCCTATTCCACTTATCTGTTATACAGCTTTATTTGGGCATTTTATGATGTTAGTTTTTAAATAATTGTATCTCTGTCTTAGCCCCGCCCCCGCAAAAATCGTACATATTCTGTAACGCATGAAAACTCAACAGATGTATTGTGTGCCAGCAGTCACCTGATAATTCTTCTTTTGAGACAGTTCTTGTGTTCTAGTTACATCCTCCGGTTTCTCTCTTCCTCTCCTCCTCTGCTGTCTCGTGTTGTGTAGTGTTTTGTGTAGTTGGTTTATGTGTGTGTGTGTGGGTGAAGGTCGATGGTTTCAGTATCTTGAGGAAAGTGCAGCAGCCCGTTGCGGGACTCTAAACAGATCAACACGCATTACAATTTAATTACTTCCCCTCTTCAACACGCACACAGTCTCACCACAGCAGATCATCGCTCTGATCTGAGTCAACGAGTCCTGTGTGTGTCTCATTTGTGCTGTCTTTCTCTCTCCTTCCCCTTCATCTCAATTATTGATCAATATTTCCATCAGTTTCATTGTTAAAATGGACTCCATATCCCATGATGCCTCCTACGCGGTCATTAAAAGCAGAGTAGTTTCCTGTTTGAGATTATGGATGTTTAATCAGGGCAGATGCTATCAGAAAAACACACATCATGTCAGAAAGGAAAAAGTAAATGTAATGCATGTTAAGGGGTAGAAATTATCTGTGTCAAAACAATTTGGTTGTACTTATCCTCTTGTTATTGCTGTTGTCTTTTTCTGTCCATTGCTTTTAGTTTTATTAAATAGTTCACCTAAAATGTGAAAAAGAAAAATCTGGTTCACACATTTGTGACCAGTTCATTCAAACTGATGTCAAATCTGATGGGATGTGTCTTTACATGCCATATTTCAATGTATATGAATGTATATTAAATTTAAGAGCTGCATTACTGTTTAATTTTAAGTTTTGTTCGCTGTTCACCAAAATTACGGCTTTAGCAGACTTGAAATAGCACATTATATTGGTGCAAACCCCTTATAAGTGCTTTTTTGAGCATTTTGGAGTTTAAAATTCACTTCTATTGTATGGAAAAGAGCAGCCAAGACACAGAAGAAAGAAACTTATACAGTTTGGAACAAAATGAGGGTGAGTAAATGATTGAATTTTAATTTGTATGTAAACTATTCCTATAATTCACATATGCAATTTGATTTAAAGGTGCCGTAGAACGTGTTTTAAAAAGATGTAATATAAGTCTATGGTGTAATAGATTTTTTTAAATTCATTTTTTTAACTGCCTATTTTGGGGCATCATTAAATATGCGCAGATTCAGGCTGCGGCCCCTTTAAATTCGTGCTCCCCGCCCCCGGAGCTCGCGCTTGCCTTAAACAGCGTAAACAAAGTTCACACAGCTAATATAACCCTCAAAATGGATCTTTGCAAAGTATTCGTCATGCAGCATGTCTAATTGCGTAAGTATGGTATTTATTTGGATGTTTACATTTGATTCTGAATGAGTTTGATGGTGCTCCGTGGCTAAAGCTAACATTACACACTGTTGGAGAGATTTATAAAGAATGAAGTTGTGTTTATGAATTATACAGACTGCAAGTGTTTAAAAAATTAAAATAGCGACAGTCTTGTCTCCGCGAATACAGTAAGAAACGATGGTAACTTTAACCACATTTATAAGTACATTAGCAACATGCTAACGAAACATTTAGAAAGACAATTTACAAATATCACTAAAAATATCATGTTATCATGAATCATGTCAGTTATTATTGCTCCAGCTGCCTTTTTTGCTATTGTCTTTGCTTGCTTACCTAGTCGGATGATTCAGCTGTGCACAGATCCAGATGTTAATACTGGCTTGTCTAATGCCTTGAACATGGGCTGGCATATGCAAATATTGGGGGCGTACATATTAATGATCCCGACTGTTACGTAACAGTCGGTGTTATGTTGAGATTCGCCTGTTCTTCGGAGGTCTTTTAAACAAATGAGATTTATATAAGAAGGAGGAAACAATGGTGTTTGAGACTCACTGTATGTCTTTTCCATGTACTGAACTCTTGTTATTCAACTATGCCAAGGTAAATTAAATTTTTGATTCTAGGGCACCTTTAATGACTTGAAAGTCATCTCTGCTTTGAGATACTTATAAGTTAATGTCATCAAGTGTACGAAGTGGTGAAAAAATATTAAGGCATTATGCATTAGATATCTTTCAGATAGATTCTTGTTGTTGCCATATAATTGCCTCTCATAACAAGGTCACTTTTCTTTATCGCACCTCAGCAGACAAGACCAGACAAAGAAAGAGAGACTCTGAGAGAGATAAGCAAATGTAAGAAGACCATGTGTACCTTCAGGGAAACCTTTGGGGATCAGAAATGGAAAGGAAACCACTCAACAAAAGGAAACAGAGAAGAAGAAGAGTAAAACTGAACTGTGATTAAAGTGTCTGTTTAACACAGGCACGACGGTCACAGACGCTGGTGACACACTCCTGACCTCTCAAGACCCCGTGATTGACAGGTAATCTCAGGACACAGGGAGGAGCCCATAGAGAGCAGAAACAAGAGAACGTCAGTCTGACGGAGAGAAAGAGAGAGGATGGGAAGATAGAGTGTTTTGCAGTGCTGCCAGCAATGACTCAAAGGTCAGATGTGTGTGTGGCTGAATATAAATCAGCTATAATGAGGAAAAAAGAGAAAATGAAAAGGGAAAAGAGTGCAAACCAAACCAAACTAGATTATTGAGTAATGTTTGCCTAACTGTAATGTTGCTTTGGTGTTGTAGATGGTTGCCAGGGTGTTGCTATGCAGTTGCTAGGATGTTTTGGGTTGTTGTTAGGTCATTTCTATGTAGTTGGTATGGTGTACTGAGTGTTTGTAATGCATTGCTATGTGGTTTCTAGGCTACACTGAAAAAATTATGTATAGTGGGTGTTTGCAATGGCCTGCAAAGCAAAGTAGTGGGTTTTAGCACATTGCTAGGGTGTTTCGGTTGGTGTTACAGGTGCATGGTTACTAGGGTTTACTATGGATTTACTTGGGTGTTCATGATGGTATTTGAATGAAAATCTGAACTATATCTTATAGTTATAGAACTATAAAGGTGATAATACATGGGGCAACAGTCAGTTGGCAGCAACCAATCAGAGAGGAGCAAATCTATTGCTAACCCAATAAATACTTTATTATTAAACACTTGTTAGGCACTTTATTTCAACTTTTCAAATATTTTCTTCATTTTTACTAAATATAAATGCCTTTCCGATCTGATTTGTGATGGGAAAAGGGAGAAGAGAGAGTTTGGCAAAAGGTGAATTTGAACCCAGGTTGGTCGCATCAAAAGCTACTTTCATGTGCCATAGTCCTTACAGCCTATGCCATTGCAGACATTTAACAAAATGCGTCTTTTTAGTATTTAACTGAAAACATTCAATGGCTAAATTACAGCCTGCGCACATTAAATTGGACACCTGTTGGTATTTTAAGCATTAAATGAGGTAAATTCCCTGTTTTGGGTTGACACATGACAACTTACCAGCGTAAAAAGACATAAGTTCGCTCTCCTTTTCTTTGCTCCACTGCCGCTGAGAGGCCGCCATCTTGTTTACATTTTTTCTGAAATCTCCAAACCGGTCACATGATCGGCTGCTAGCATTCTGATTGGAGGATCTTAAAAAATTGCCCACGACCGATCTATAGTATCCAGATAGAAATTTGTTGCTCCTTTTTTGAACATTGCTCAAAAAGTTGCCTTATCTTTATCATTATGGTTATTGTCCCTGGTGTGAACATGCCTTTAGTGGAGTTTGATTTGAGCAAAGCCCTAAGACAGATAACACACATCTCTCTTTCTCAATTACATTTTTTATTCAAATGTGCTTCCATTGCAAACTTTACAGTGTATTGCCAAAGCATTTCTAAGGTTTAAAATGAATCTACAACAGATATTAAATGAACAAATTAAAATAGAAGTACATAAAGAGATAATCATTTTAGAATTCAATAAAGAATTTAGAATTCAGACTTTAGAATGCTCGATTGTTCGACTCATTTCTCTTTTTGCCACAGGCATCAATGTACCTTGATTTCTCTCCCAATTTCCTCATTTTTCTTAGTTTATGGATTTATTTATCTTTTACTGTACTCAGTTATTCTGCTGTTGTTTAATCTCTGTTTAGAGCCAAATGACATTCAAGTTTACTTTGTTTTTGTGTTGTTTCAGTCCAATAAGTCAGTTAATTTCTTTTTGTTCTTTGATTTGGCTGAATTTTGACTGACTGTTGTTGTCTCTCTCTCTCTTTCTCTCTCTCTTTCAGGTTGAAATAGGCTGGTGTTGAAATGAAAAGATCATTTCCCCAAGGGGTTTGTTCTCAGCAAAGAGCCGAGGAACCACACACACACACACACACACACACTCACACTATCATATAAAGACAAAGCTTTAATAACTCAGTAAGTGTGTATTGATTATACAGGCGCCATGTCACGAAGAAGCTTCCTTGTTCTGATTTAAAATCAATAAGTAAGCTGAACACATTTTGCAGTGTTCTTGTTGTCGAAGTAACAAAGGTGGGCGGGAACATCAGTGGGACTAACGCAGGTGTCAGTCAACCAAGCCCCTAGCAACACCAGTTGTCAACATCTGGACCCACGGCAACCGTGCTTGTTCTATGCCTGGCAACAGCATTTGAGCAACAACTTCCAATCAATGAGGGCAATTAATTATTTCTCATTTGAGCTCATCTTAATTTACTCACGGACAAAATGAACGTGATCAACTTTTTTACAAAAAAAGATTGACTTCATTGCCACTTTCTAGAACAATCTATCGTTGACATTAGTATTAATTTTATTTACACAAGTGAAAAATGAGTCATAATTACTTGCATTTATTTAATGTGTAATTTTTATATCTATCTATCTATCTATCTATCTATCTATCTATCTATCTATCTGTCAATGTCTATCTTTCTATCTATCAGCATTTGTTATTGTTTGTGCAATTGTGTTTGTTCATGTATGTGAGAGAAAGAGAGTAATTTGATTCCCCCCCTGCATACTCTGGGTAAAAGCTTCTTCTTTGTGTGTGTGTGTGTGTGTGTGTGTGCTAAAAATACTCCCAACCGGTGAGTCATCGACCATTGCACCAATCGGTCTTTTCAAGCGTGTCCATTCTGGCACTAGCTGTGCCCACACACACAACATAAGCCTTTTCATGTAAATCCAGCTTAACAGAATGTTGCTCACATATATTTAGAAAGCCTTTGGCACAAAGGAAAATAAAGATGTTACTTGAATTGAAATTTACACAAAGTTTGGAGTTGTTTACAAACCCCTGACCTCTAAACAGTGCCTCTGGTCTCCCTGCCAGCTCCATCAGGATGATTTCAGCACAGCAGTGTTACTGCAAGACATTCTGTGTGGTGGAAAATCAGTCCTAAACAATGTCCTAAAGTTTTCAGTGACAGGTAATATGTGTTTCTACACTCCAAGTGAAAATGCTCAGAACATATTTTATTTTTACTCTATACTATACTTATGTATTTACTATACTTCAACTGGATCATTGAGATTACAGCATCCTCACTTACAGTAATTAAAACCATAGTTCACCATTTCAACAAGTCATTTCAACCCTATATGACTTTCTTTTCTTCTGCTGAACACAAAAGATAAGACTTGAATGTTTTTTTGCACCCCATTGACTTCAATTGTATGTATGAAAAGATATTTTTCAAAATATCTTCTTTTGTGCTTCACAAAAGAAAGACATTTATAGAGTTATGGAACAACATGCTGGTGAGTAAATGTTGACAGAATGATCATTTTTGGGTTAACTATCACTTTAACTAATGTTGACTAATTGAACCATATTGTACGTTTTTGCGCATTTTGTTTTGTGGACAAATACATAAATACTAAACCATTTATTTGTGCTTTAGTGAATTTATTTTTAGAAAATAAAAACTACTATTATAGTTTTTGTTCATATTTTGAATAGCTTTTATTTTTGTGCTTTTCATTTTCATTTCATTTGTTAAATTTTTAGTCAGTTATGTGCATTTTGACATTTTTATTAGTTTTATTTTTATTGAAATATGTTTATTTAGATTTAATTTATTTTTTATTTCCGTTTTAGTTTTAATTCCGTTTTTTTTTATTTCCAGTTAGCAATTTGAGATTTTGAAATATTGCTGGCAACTAACTAAAATAAGTTTAAGTTTTTCATCTAATATTTATATTTTTATTTCAGCTTTAAATGTTTTAATAGGTTTTTTTTTTAGCTAACGATAATAACCCTGTTGTGCACTCAGCCATGGCTAAAATAAGTCTACTAATTGCCCTTGAATTGGTTTTTCTTTCAAATCAAACTTGAGGCGGTGAAACCACGTAGTTAGCGGTGATTCCCCGCAGAGATGAAAGCAGACGGCATCTAATCATCTGCTCCGCAACATGCAAGATTTTAAAGCTAGTTCTGCTTTTTTATGTCACCAGGTCAACGCAAAGTTGAAAGAAAGATCAAAGATTCTCCAGCACACACATTCACAAAAGTCACAAAATACACAGAGACAGCAGCTCTAACAAACATCTTGTTATTATTATGTTCACTAGATTTAGTTGCAAAGTGAAAGTGTTGCTTATTTAATCGGGATTTACAGTACACACACACACCCACACACAATCCAGTTTTCATACTTCCAAAGAGTCAATTATTTATTGTAACCATCATCATGTTTTATGTTTTGCTAGTTTACTCTCATGTGTTCACATGCATTGTGTGTTTTCCGGCAGTTGTGTCTCTGCACGTATTCGTGCTCCAGGAAATGAAGAGCTTTGGGAAAATCAGCTGGTGGTCTCTTACAACCCTCCCAAAATCATGAAGCTTATCTTTTGTTTTATGATGTCAAGTTCGGCTAATCAGTGAGTTAAAACCAGCGTCCGCTCAGGTCACCAGAACAACATTAAAAACTGAGATCTGATAGTAAGGTTTTTAATGGCTCTTTTAACCAACTGCAACTTTTAATGTTAAAATTCTTTATCATATCTCAATTTTATGTTCAGACTTGCTTATTAGTCAGCTAGTTTGAAAAGTGAAATACTTTGAATCTGATGCTTTCATAACATTGATCTATTTGTTTGAGCAGGCCCATCTTCTGACTCAAGCATTGACGTGAGTTTGGGATGATTCCTCTATGATTCTGTTCATGATTTGAGATGCAATTATAAACTAAATCATTTGTAGATTGACATCTTGTCATCATCCCAACCAAGCACACCAACTTTGACTCAACCAATATTGTGCGTTGGGTATTAGACCAATCTGATGATGTTAGTTGTGCACTTCAGCTTTAATATGTCAGTTATTTCTCCTAGTTAGCAATGTTATTCACTGGAGAAGAACTGGGGAATTTTAATTAAGATTTTTCAGATGCTGATTCTGAGAAATGGACCCTGGTAATCTCACATGCTTTCTTTAGAGTTTCAGAAGTGTGCTCAAGAATACGATCAAAAATGGGAAATTTCTAAGAACCAGTAGGCTAATCATCAGAACTATGCCAACATTAAATGTATATTGACTTTTTTAGGGCATTCCTGGGTCATCTTATTTTGTTGATCCTGGAACAACATTCCTGTCTGGAAATTCAGTCTTAACACTCTCTCCTACTCCTAAACCTAACCCCTACCCATAACTTATCTCTAAAATCAGAGGGAAGTGACAATAACGCTGATGTAGAAGCACCTAACCCTGGTTGAAAGCTTAATCCTCGTGCATCAATTAAAAAAAGTTACACATCGACCATAGAGGACAAAAACTGTCATAAAAATTTGAAGCTTGGGCGCACATACTTAAGTCTCATTTTAAAGTAGACCCTTGGGAGATTATTAAGTAAAAAAAGTTTAAAAAGTAAAATAAGAAAGCAGTTATAGAGGTTCAAGTTTATAAAAATGATTTATTTTTTATATACAGTAAAATATATATTTTATGAAACCTGTTGAACAACTATATACAACTATTTTTTTTCTTACACACATCTAAACCACACTCTGACATCCACACCAACACACACAATTATAGCTGCATAATTTATCCGATTGGCTCTATAATATGCAGAAGCAAAATCTGGGAAAATGACACAATTTGGTAAAAAATAGTAACATTTAAATTTTGAAGCCTCACCAACAGAATGAAAGCCTATTAACAAAGATCACATCATTTTATAGTTAAATGGCGCTGGGATTTAAAATGATAGTTTTAATGGGTTTCGATTAGGACATTTTTTTCTTTAAGGTCCTGAGAGGAACTATTTTCTGTTACTAGTGTAAAATAGATTTTTTTAAAGAAATGGGGGGTGAAATAGTAAAATTACATGCTAAAATATATGCAGTTGGCATGAACGCAGGCAAAACGGTCAAAGAAAAAAAACTGAAAAAGACTAAAATGTCCATAAGGACTCACAAGGGTTAAACTGACAAACTGTAAACTTCCCTCAAATCTGACAAAGATGTCCGGAAACATGTACTTGGTGAAATCACGTTCGCCCTGATAAGGTCTATATCAAGCATTGACTAATTTATGTCAATTTTATCTATCATTAGGAATTTTATGAAAAACATCTGAAGTTGATGCTCTACTAAAGCATAACGGAGAACTCCATTAACTCCTGCGAGCTATGAAACACCTATGAAGCATTATTATTTTTCTCTGGTTAAGAGGTTTCTTATCAACAAACATTATTGTCTGTTTGAGGTTCTTGAGTTGCTCTTTGTGTCTTTGGAGATTTTTTAAAAAAGTTCTTCATATCAGTTTTTGGGTTCTTTAAAGCAACAATACACACATGGTTTTCTGAAGAACTAGAATAAAAAGTACTGTATTGAACTTCAGTGGCATGTACCCCTTTGTAGTTTACTTGGAACTGCATTAATCTTTAACAGCAGAGGGTTTGAGTCTGTTCAATTAATTTTTTTTAGTATTGTGGGCCAGTTTGATCTTCCTTATTGTGCTGTTTCATGCAATGCTATTTTTTGTACTTTATGTGCTTGCTTGAACTTTTCAGGAGCACACATCCACCCCCTCACACATTAACATGTCCCCTCACACGGATGTACTGACACCATCCGGATATCTGACTGCCACATGTAAATTAAACACTCACTTTGGTACCTGTTGCCATGGAAACTCTCATTAAGAGCCGAGAGACATGAAACATTTGCGTGTGTTCAGACTCCTCAGAGGATGGTTTGGGTCAGTGTGCGCACCTTATCAATATGCTCAATATTATTGGCACTCTTGATGTTTATAATTACATCTGACTATTTAGAACGACAAGCTGGGTTTCCATTTAAAACATGGCAAGCCTCATACATTTCCATTAAATGGAAAGTCATAAAGGTCAGAGAAGAAAGAGATGAAAGAAAAAAGTGGGGTTTTGTTAGCATCAAATGTCAGTGTGAGCAAAGAGAGAAAAAATACTTTTATTTTACCGTTTATTTTGAGTGCAAGTGCACCGTGTGTCTTTCCTTGTGTTCGTTCGTGTAAACATTTTGCCCCGTATCTTTTTTGTGATATATTCCACACAATGACTTTAAATGGTGACATTTTCTGTCCAAAAATGTAACGTCACATTGTGATATGGGCAATAGGTAAGCAAACAAAACTTTTTTCAATTCCGATACAGACATCTCTGAAAAAAAAAACTTGAATTTCAGTAAGTGATTCAGGTACTGATTGAAAAACCATTTTGAGAAACCGTTCTGAATAATTAACAATAATTCTCTTAAAAAAAATTAATAAATAAAAAAACTTTTTGCGGCCTTAACGTTTTTAATTGATTAATCTTCAGTCACTGCTTGAAGGGTTAGTTCACCCAAAAATGAAAATTCTGTCATTAATTACTCGCCCTCATGTCGTTCCACACCCGTAAGACTTTCGTTCATCTTCTGAACACAAATGAAGATCTTTTTGATGAAATCTGAGAGCTTTCTGTCCCTCCATTGACAGCAACACAACTACCATTTTCAAGCCCAGAAAGACAGTAAAGACACCCTGAAAGTAATCCATGTGACTCCAGTGGTTTAACCTCAATTTTATGAAGTGATGCAAATGCTTTGTTTCCACAAAAAAACCCATTTACCCATACCACTTTATTTACAAAATAATAATGTCTGATGCAGTTCACGCAACAACTTCCACGTGTCAACACAACACAAATGTGTCGCGGTGCACTCATGAATGCGCATTGAAAATTTATATTTTGCAGAGGTGTAAAGAGTACCTGAAAACCATACTTGAGTAAAAGTACAGATACCTTACAGTGAAAATTACTTCATTACAAGTTACAAGTCACCAATTCCAATAGGACTTGAGTAAAAGTCTTAAAGTATCTGATTTTAACAGTACTTAAGTATTTTATTCGTGCTCAATGTAGGCTCAAAGATGCACTAGTCCTCCCCAGGTGAAAAAAAGTACATTTCTATAATGTACTTAAAGTACTCTATTTTCGTGCACTAATTTTGTACTTAATATACAAAAAATTCTTAAGATCATTTTAAGAACATCTAAGTGTACTCAACTGTGCTATTTTGAGACACCATGAAATATGAACTAAAATGTGCTTTTAATATATTTAAAAAATGTATTTAGTTACCACTTATGGTACATTTGAACCCATAGTGTATTAAAAGTGGTACTAAATAAATTTTTTAAATACAGAGATAGTATATTAAAAGCACATTTAAGTTCATATTTCATGGTGTCTCAAAATAGCACAGTTGAGTACACTTAGGTGTTCTTAAGATTATCTTAAGAAGTACTAAAGAAGAATTTTTAGCATATCAAGAACAAAATTAGTGCACGAAAATAGACCACTTTAAGTACATTATAGAAGTGTACTTGTTTTTCACCTGGGTCAACACCTGAGAGACATGCCAGTGAAAATAAACAATAGATTTGTAAGATGAGAAATCATGTTTATTTTGAACACCTCAATATTGCAATAAATCAAGGTCGACACAACAACCTTTTAATAAACCTCTCAAGTCTCAGTTAAGCTTAAGTGCAGAAAAAGGCCATCCGTAAACCAATATCCGTCAAAAAGTTATCAATATAGTGGATAAATAAATTAATGTTAAGTAAATTTAAATAGTCAATGTCTACTTGCACTAGACGTGCTGGTTTCGGCCTCATCAACGGCTGCAGTCATGACCTCATATTCTAAATCAAACACCTGCGATTCAGAAAAGTAAAGTAAAGTAGCCTTGTTGGGTGAGTAAAGGAAGAACGCACAAGATATAGTAGCTTCAATGCCCTTAGATGGCAATATCGCTTCTTTATATCAGAAACAAACTGCTGCAGAAAAAGTTAGGTGCCATGCAAAATGTAATTGCATTACTCATCACAAATGTACTGGAGTAAAAAGTACATTTACTTGCTCAAAAATGTAGTCAAGTATGGAGTAAAAGTTGCTAATATCTTTGATACTCAGTACAACTACGAAGTAGCTAAAAAGATACTTAAGTACAGTAACTAATTACATATACTCAAATACTTTACACCTCTGATATTTTGTAAGTAAAGTGGTAAAATTGTCTTTTTTTTTTTTTTTTTGAGCAAACAAAGCACTCACGTCGCTTCATAAAACTGAGGTTAAACCACTAGAGTCACATGGATTTCTTTAATGATTCATAGGCATAATTTGCGGGTGGGACATATCCCCACCACTTTTTGCCAGAGTCGATATTGTCCCCACCACTTTCTGAAACATCTTGCAGCACGGATATATACTAATACAAAAGAAACATCTCTTGTTGATTAGCAATTTGCACATTTGTGTTAAATAAGAGGTGACCTGGCGCTGGGATGTGTTGTTTCTGAAATCACGTTGAGTGCTCGTTGCCGCTGTTATTAGTGGCACAACAGTGTTCTTTTGGTGCTCGTACACACTGTGCAGTCTTCACACGGATGAGCGCTTCAAACTAAGCAATTGCGCTGTTGCGGCCGGAGACTCTATTCGTTCTGGTGAAATCACAAAACAAAATGCACACAAACGTGTCCCTGCTCTTGATATATAATCACTGATAAACATCTTTGGTTTTAATGAGGAAAAAAATAAAACAAAATAAACAAAGGGGGATTAGAAGCCAGAACCTCTGGCACACTTAACAAAAGTTCTACCACTAGCCCATTAGGCCATATACTTTTTTTAAAGTGGATCTATTTATTTACTAATGTAAATACTCTCAAGACTAACAGTAAATTGTATTATAGTAGATAAGGATAAAACTATCACATTAAACACGAGTTGCATGTCAATTTTTAATGCATTTATTATTGTACATTTCTGTACAATGTGCAATCTCAAACACTCCCCAAATACCCTCCTTGGCTTGGAATACAGACAGTGCTAATGAACGACTTTTATAGTCCTTTTACGCTCTTTGCTGTGGTTGACCGCTGAAGTCCCCTTTCACTTTCATTATATGCAAAAGAGCCAGAACATTTTGCCTAATACTGTTAGCAAAAAATGATGGATGACAAAAGGCAAATGCACCATGAAAGAGCTGTTCCCAGGTCAGTTACTGCTGTCCTATTAACAATATTAACAGTTACTGTTGCACAGTAATAATAAAACTGATCCTGAATTCTCCATTTATGCCACAGATGTACCAGAGAAACATTAAGAGAGGGAGGCTGTGCTTTTCATTTCCTCTACAGGGAGTATGAGTCACACTAACCTTTCTTCTGTCTTTCACACAGTCCAATCATTTAATCAAAATTAATCTATTTGGGAGTATAAGGTTTTACCATAAACAGATGTGACTGCAAGCTTGTTTTTGTTTTCAGATAAAAGGGATCTGAATCTGATTTTCACGACATGATTTATAATTCATGATCTTTGATAGAGCAAAAATGATTCAGTAAATTATTCACATGCAGTGTTTTGTTCGGAAGTTGTATATATTATAAATCATTGTCTTTTATGCAACTGTAAAGATGAAACAAAACAGCTGGTTTTTACTTTTACTCATCACTTTGAAAAGCAGCAAGGCCAACAGGTCATCCTTTTTTTGAGGTGACACTGGTGTCAAAATCTGAATATTTTTCTCCCAAAACTTTCCTAATACTGTGTCCAGCTCACATCAGATGAACTGAGGAAATTTTTATTGGAAAAGATCCACTCAGACGGAAAACATGCGAGAACTTTCCACTGCACTCCCTGGGGCGGAAGACGGGTCACTGACACTTGTGCATGTGATGTCATTTCATTAGGACAACAAAGACTGATGGTTATGATGAAGGATTTGGGATATAATCATGCAGATCTATGTAAAAGCACACAATCGTGAATTTAGCAAAGCCCCCTTTGTCCCAGAGTGAACTTCAGCCCATTCTCAAGGGGATTAATAGGATGAAAAATGTTTCAGGAGTGGATGCTTGAAAGATCTTAATCTTTACAATGACGCCAAGAGGCCTTACATAATCAAGCTCATCTGCAAAGGGGTTCAGAACGCCTATAAGTATTATATGACATTTCAAACTGTGTTAATTATGTGATTAACAGCGATTTAATGAGTATGTCTTAATGAAAGTTATTGCGTTACCCAGAAAATCTGTTATGAGGGAAAAATTGCTTGCGGTCTTTGACTCCCCCAAGCGGCAAAAATCGGTAAGTGCAAACATGAATAGGCACAAAACCTTCACATTAGGAACATTTTATTTAGTTTACACAAAGTAACACATCAAAATAAGGTCAAATTTAAATAGACATACCCATGCATGTAGAACAATATATACAGATCATTTTACATATTTTAACATTTTTAAATCATTTTACACATCCGTGTGGATATAGGCCTTTAGTAATGATTTAAAAAAGTTCTTTTTTCAAGTGATTCCAGGTTTATCGCAATGTTCGCAGTGGTTACATCGCGTTTAAGGCCTGAAACATACTTCACACAAATACAGCTTCTTGTAACACAAGTTCAATTTCCTGCGAGATTGTATTCCAAGATCAAATCAAGTCAAATTAAATTTGCATCGCAAGTATGTGTTGAATTCAGTGTTGCCGAAAGGGGCGCTATAGGACACTATAGGACTCTTTCTGCAGTTAATTTCCTTTTTCTGGCCAACTACTACTTGAAGATAATTTTGCTGAGCCACTTGGCTAAAGTCGATTATGTGTCGATATTTTCAATGAGAGTTGCCAGTGACATGAGCAACAAGCTGGCAATGCAACAAAGAGTAGTAAAGTTTAGAACTGCTACCACAGAAACGCAAAAGTGCACAACCTAATTATGTTATGCATTAGCAATGCGTTGGCCAAACGCTTTTGTATTTGTGTAAAAGTATGTTTCTGGCGTAAGAGTTCGCACTTGCCGCCAAGGCACTTTGGAGAACTTTTTGCCGTGGAGCCTTATAGGATTAGTTCACTTTCAAATGAAAATTACCCCAAGCTTTACTCACCCTCAAGCCATCCTAGGTGTATATATGACTTTCTTCTTTCTGATGAACACAATCTGAGATATATTAATAAATATACTGCCGCATCTGAGATTTATAATGGCAGTGAGCGAGATCAAAGTGCTTCCACATCCATCCATCATAAACGTACTCCACACGGCTCCGGGGGGTAAATAAAGGCCTTCTAAAGCGAAGCGATGCGTTTGTGTAAAAAAAAGAACCATATTTAACAAGTTATGAAGTAAATATCTAGCTTCCGCCAGACCGCCTTCTGTTTTCAACTTAGGAAGAAAGTGTAAAACTCCTGCAGTGCAAAAGATTACACTCCTACACCTTCCCTATTCAACTTACGGAAAAAACGGAACTGGCGTCACGTCAGTTAAGCTTTTTCCGTAAGTAGAATACGGAAGGCGGTCTGGCGGAAACTAGATATTTTACTTCATAACTTAAATAAATTTTTTTTTTTTTACACAAACGCATCGCTTCGCTTCAGAAGGCCTTTATTATCCCCTGTTCACTTCCATTATAAAGCTTGGATGCGTTAGGATATTAATTAATATATCTCCGATTGTGTTGATCAGAAAGAATAAAGTCATATACACCTAGAATGGGCTTGGGGTGATTTTCATTTGAAAGTGAACTAATCCTTTAAAGGAAACCAGCTCCTGCCACGTTACTACAGTTATTTACTACTGTAACCAGAATAAAGCAACACAGAATTTTCTTAAAACAGTACAGGAAACTTTCAGTAACGTTATTTAATTTATTTTTGTATTACAATGGTGGCTAGAACCAGTTTCAAAACGTTTTATTTGTAGTAACGTAAACTGTGGTAATTACTGCATCTTGGCGGGAACTGTGGTTACTACTGCATCTTGGCGGGAACTGTGGTTGCCATAGTAACGTTTTAAGGCGGGAACCTCAGAGTGCTACTTTGAGGTTTTCCCCGGACGATCCGTCTCTGTTGTGGTCCGATTTCTGTGGTTCCTCGGATCCGCCGCTGTCCGACTCCTCTTCGATGGCGAAGCGCACATCTGTGACGGAGCTGAGGGAGCTCACGCTGCTCTGCTCCACCGAGCACAGCGCGCATGCCAGTGGCGCGAGAACCCTCCCGCCTTCCAGCGCGCGGCCGGTGGTCAGCATGAACGGTACCGGCGTGGAGCGCAGGGCGGGAAATGCGGGCAGGCTTAAACTGTGCTTCTTCTGGCTCGCGCCCCACTCGCGCTGCTCCTCTTCGTGCAGAAGCCGCGTAAACGCGTTCGTGCGCCTCTTCTCGCGCCGTTTGGTGCGCAGGTAACCGAGCATGATCCCAATGAGGAAGACTCCGTAGAAGGACACTACGATGACGATGTATAGGTACGCATTATTGTCGCTTGCACCGGGCATTCTGTTGGTCTGCTGCGATGAAACCGCGGAGGCGTTGTGAACCAACTCCATTATGACAATAACATGAACTGAGTTACCTATAAAAAAGTACATTAGAGAAAGTTAAAACGTCATCCTTTCAATGATAAGAAGAAATATTTAAAAAAAATGTAAAAAGTTGGTTATGAACACTAAAATTGGATCAGAAACAACCAAATTGTGAATTGACAAAATCATATTTCCTCCAGGAAATCTAAATAACTAAAAAATAAAACAAATTTTAAAACCACTTAGAAAAAAAATCCAGACTATAGGGCATAAAAATGACACAAAAGTTCAAAAATATCACTTTAATAACATTACCACATAATGCTTGAAGTTTTCTATCAGTAAAAGTATCCTCGCATATTTGACTTAAAAAAGTTTATATTTGAAAGTACACATTTTTTAAACATTGTATTCGTTTACAGCTTTAATGTAAAGTTTTATAAAGTCATGGAAGGACAGTACTGTAGTTACTCACCGGGATGTTTCACCCTGGAGCGCGTCAGCCCGTTTCACGCTTTTTATTCGAGTCTCTCTGGATTGTAATGGGTTTGTCAGCCGAATCCCCGTTTAAATAGCGGATCCCATGCGTGGACACGCGCCAGGGGGATCTGTGACAGAGGTTGAGGGAGTCGAGATCCTCACGTTCTTCCTCGCAGGATTTGAGTCCCGGCCAGAGAAGCTTGAGCTCACAGCCACATTCTTATGACGTTTAATGAAGTCCAAGTGCGCAGCGCTGCCAAATGTGCTCATTTATCATAACATATCCAGACAGGCTTGCTTTAGGAAAGCCTCTTCTTCTGCAGAACAGCAAACCAGAGGAATAGTTTGGACGAATTATGCAGAAACAAGTCAAAGCCGTCTTAAAGGGTTAGTTCACTCAAAAATTTAAATTCACCCTCATGTCGCTCCATACCCGTAAGATTTTAGTTCATCTTCGGAACACAAATGAAGCTTTTAATGAAATCTGAGAGCTTTCTGTCCCTCCATTGACAGCCTACGCAACTACCACTTTCAAGCCCAGAACTATAGAAAAGACATCATTAAAGTAATCCATGTGGTTTAAAGGGATAGTTCACCCAAAAAAGAAAATTCTGTCATCATTTACTCACCCTCAAGTTGTTCAAAATCTGTATAATTTTCTTTGTTCTGTTGAACACAAAGGAGGATATTTTGAAGAATGTGTTAAACTGAACAGTTTTGGGGCACCATTGACTTCCATAGTTTATTTCCTACTATGGAAGTCAATGGTGCCCCAAAGTGGCCTGGTCAAACACTTTCTTCCTTTGTGTTCAACAGAACAAAGAAATGTATACAGATTTGGAACAACTTGAGGGTGAGTAAATGATGACAGAATTTTCATTTTTGGGTGAACTATCCCTTTAACCTCAATTTTATGAAGCGCCACGAGTGCTTTGTTTGCGCAAAAAACATCATTTTTGGAGCTCACGCACCAGCATCTGCTCTCACATCAACAAATGCGTCATAGTATTCTCGTGAATGTGCGTTGGAGATTGATATTTTGTATGTTAAGTGGTAAATTATGTTTTTTTTTTTAGCGCGTTCATAGGCGTAAATCGCATGGGGGTCAGGACCTACCCCATCTGAAACATTTTGAGCCCCCCCTCTAGACTTGCTGCAATAGTTGGTGTTAACGGTGTTATACACCGTGTTCAGCCGCACATCACTTCACTTGTCCACCGCGGCACTCCCCGCACCGTCATTTTAGTAATTAAAAGTCATTTAGTTCAGTTAGAGAACAGACACTACAATTAAAAGCTGAACGTGTCTGCTCAATTCAGCATGAGCCGAACAAGAGTCGCAGCACAGATCTGCACGGTGTATGCCATGCCTCCAAGCTGTCTTGTTCGTTTTGTTAATAAATGTTCTTTGTTTAATATAAGTGAGTTTATATTTGTTTCTTATTTATTTGGTTCCACAGTGTTTGCTGATTTTCAGTTTTTTTTTTATTTAAACTTTGTGTAGGTTATTTGTTATTTTATATTAGGCCTATAGCATGGTGTATGCCGTGCTTATTTGCTTTGTTAATTAGCCATCTTATTTTTATTTATTTTTTTTATAAAAGTTCTATGTTTAATATAAGCGAGTTTGTCATTGTACTGTTTTGTTGTTGTGTTTTTCAGTAAGAATAATAATGAACCCATCATTCAAGCAATTACGGGCCATGAATTGCTGCTAATTTGAAAGCGAAAGTAAAATGCGCACAGCCGCACTGGCATTATAAGTGATTTAAAAGCGAGGTGGAAAAGAGGGGAACTCCAACGTCTTGGTCTCAACGCTATGCTTATAATAGTAGCAAGGCTACAAGTACAAGTATATCCAACAAGTACATTTTTGGCTATTATTTGTGTCCCTTTCAAAAATTGCTCTTGAGAAATTTTATGTTTATTGTTCCCCCCAACTGTTAGATGAAATTTACGCCCATGCTCGCGTTGCTTCATAAAATTTAGGTTAAAGGATTAGTTCACTTTCAAATAAAATTTTCCTGATAATTTACTCACCCCCATGTCATCCAAGATGTTCATGTCTTTCTTTCTTCAGTCGAAAAGAAATTAAGGTTTTTGATGAAAACATTCCTGGATTATTCTCCTTATTTACATTTACATTTATGCATTTGGCAGACGCTTTTATCCAAAGCGACTTACATTGCATTATACTATACATTTGTATCGGAGTATGTCCACCTTATAGTGGACTTCAATGGCCTCCAAACAGTTGAAGGTCAAAATTACAGTTTCAGTGCAGCTTCAAAGGGCTTTAAACGATACCAGACGAGGGATAAGGTCTTATCTAGGGAAACGTAAATGTATATGCTTTATATAAACAAATGATCGCCTTCTAAGTGCTTCCGCCAAAACCGCACTTTCGTATTCTTCAAAAAGCTTACGCTGTATGTCCTACGCCTTCCCTATTCTACTTACGGAAAAAATGGAACTGGCACTGCGTTCATTCTGTAAGTAGAATAGGGAAGGGATAGGACATACAGCTCAAGCTTTTTGAAGAATACGAAAGTGCGATTTTGGCGGAAGCACTTGGATGACATGGGGGTGAGTAAATTATCAGGAAAATTTTATTTGAAAGTGAACTAATCCTTTAAACCTCTGGAGTCGCATGGATTACTTTAACAATGTCTTTACTACCTTTCTGGGCCTTGAAAGTGGTAGTTGCGTAGCTGTCAATAGTGAGACAAAGCTCTCATATTTCATTAAAATTATCTTAATTTATGTTCTGAAGATGAACGAAAGTCTTACAGGTTTGGAACAATGGTAATTAATGACAAATTTTTTCATTTTTAGGTGAATTTACCCTTTAAAAGGAATTGCTCACGCAAAAAATCATTGAAAAATGAACAATTATATTAAGATTAACAGATTAATACATACTTTAAAAATATATTGCTCATTGTTAGTTCATGTCAGCAAATTCATTAGCTAATGATACCTTATTGTAAAGTGTTACTCTAACAAACATTACTATTCAAATTCAAGGTAACATTATTAATCAAATGCACACTGGGACTACTGTCATGCATGTATTTGGAGAAGCAAGGATGAGCTGTACCGTACAACCCCACTGACGCAGTTTTCAAGGGTGTCCTGGTCTGGTTTACGTCAACAGTAAAAGAATCAATGCCAACCGCATCTGTCTGGCAGTGATGGCATGGCTGCAGAAAACCAGAGCCAGAATATGCAAACCAATGCCTGACCACACCTGTCAATTAGGATCGAGTAACAGAGAACTGACGCAAAGTGCATGAAGAATCTGATCAAATCAGGAGCTCTGGGGCAGTTCCCTGTCTGAGACCACATTATAGAAAACAACAGGATTATGAGGAAAATCTTCAGCATTATAACACTCAGTTCCTTCAGTTACATCATGGACTTTTTCCAATAATAAGTCAGGAACTTTTGTACGCTGCAGGTCTGAGTGTGTTGTCATTTATGGAAGTATTTCTATAAAAGGGTACAGCAGACTTTCAGACATATGCTCTGGTGAAGATCAAACTCTTCAACTTGATGAACTATAACTTGAGTATTTACACAATGAAGCTAAAGTTAGTCACTGCTCAGTGAAGGATTGAGGTCTTTTTTTTTTAAAACTTTAGCCTAACTCTTTAACCTTGAAGTTTGTTTTGAATGGTTTAATGTGACACAAACCAACTGATACCACAAAACATCACATTATTCATCATCTCCATTGCTAATACTTATTGATGTTTGTGCTGCTTTTTGCCAACCAAAGTGGAAACTTGCTTTTGTTTGTTAAAGGGTTTTATAAAAGAAGATGGAAAGTAGAAAAGAAATTCTATAAAATTGATTACCAGTTAAAACAATATGCACAAGTAAACATGTTTTGTTTGAAACATTTTGATTAGTAAAAGGAAATTTATGAAACACTTGTTATATTCAGGGACTTGGCAACATCCACTCAAACCAAAGGTAATAGTAACTTGCTCAATGTTTACTTAATAAAGACATATGATATATACTGTATGGAATATGTGTACTGCATACCCATAAATCAAAATTTGAGTTGAGTTTTTTTCCCCCTTTAATCCATTATCTTAACTTCACAGGCTCAATTTTGAGGCAAATGACAAAATAAATAAATAACTTGTGACCTGATATTGCAATGTCAATGTCTTATTTCATTTTAGTTCAAAAAGGGCTGTTATCTAGGGGCACCGAAAAGGACAAAAGTAATAATGATGAAAGGAGAGAGAGAGCGTGAGAGAAATAATGAGAACAGAGAGTTTACGACAGCTGCTTCCACAGGGATCAAAATGAGTTCAGTTAAAAAGCAGAGAAAAAAGAAGCAGGGAGCCTTTTACTCATCGAAGATCAGCTATGAATAACAAAACTGTTATCATAAACCAAGGAGGTCTAATATACCTGGAAAATACTGTCTGTTAGCTTATCAACTCTATTCAACTCTAATGTTATGTGGCTGATCACTATATAGAGTGCAACTGTCAGGTTCCGGAAGTGTAAACTCCATTTATTTTCTCCATAGGGAAATAGATTTTTAACGATAACTTGTAAACCTTTAAAGACAGACCTACTATGAGTTTTGAGGTTGTTAAGTGATAGTATATGCTTCTGTTGAAATCGTCCGTTTGCATTATTTCAACTTATTTTTCAAATAATCTTTAACAGGTAAAACTACATTACCCATGATGGCAAATGGCGGGAAAAGACATTGCAGGGCAAGGCCTCTCACAGGAAGCACAGAGAATGATGTAATCGAGACGGTCTTGCTACTAAAATACGTTTCTCTAGATATAATCAACAACTCATATTTTTCTGTCATTTTTAATTTGATTGCCATTCACAATGCTTCATGGGATTGTAGTTCTTTCCATTAAGTAAATACTTTTTTTTGCTTTAAACAAGTTTGTAAAGTTGTATGTTTTTTGTGTGCAATTTTTATATTCAGTTTTTTTCAGAACACATGGATGATTTTGAATGGCCATCAATGGAGCTCTCAGAATGGTGTAGTTTACTGTTAACCAGCCAAACCCTGATCTTAAACAATCTTACTCTCATGGGCAAAAAATGGGCCAAGCCAAAAATTGCTAAACAATAAGCTTTTAACTGTCTTAACCACAAATTATTGGACAGGAAATTAGCAAAATTTAAGCAAATGCACTACTTAAGAAGCCATTGCTGTCTCAGAAAAACATCAAAGACAGAATGAAGTTTTTGGCAGAATATGGGAAGTTGTATGTGGAATGATCACAGTGAATCACGAGTTGCATGGTGAATCTCCAGAGCGAAAATCTGCTGAGAAATATAATAATAACTGCATCTCTACCACAGTGAAGCATGGAGGAGCCTTTTGAGCTGCTGGTATTGGTGAGCTACTCCACTGTAAAAAGTCATTTAATGCTTTGGAGTTCAGGAGAATATTGCAGAATGGCTTGCTTCCAACAAATGAAAAGTTGTTTTCTGAAGAAGACTGATCAGATGTTGTTTTCCTGCCCAAATTGCAAAGACAACAAAGAAGTGGCTTGAGAACAAGTCCATCAGGCTCATGTTTTGGTCCAGATTTGAACCCTATAGTGAATATTTGGTCTCATATTAAACTCAAACAAACTGGAAGACATTTTTCAACTATTCATGAACTGTTTGAAGCCATTTACATTGAGTGGAACAACACTGACTCTTCTTCCTGTAAACAAGCGGTCTGCAAGTTGGGGAAGGCTATTCCGTGCTAAGTTACTTTACCTACAGTATTTGTGCAATTCTTGTGATTAAAATGGTTAAAACCACTACATATATAGCAATTTTTTGCTTGGCCCATTTTTTTTTTTTTTTTGCCTAGGAGTGTAGAGTCCAAAATGCCAGATCCAAATATGCAAGGACGTCCTCTATGAGGTTTACAGATAAGAATTCAACAACTCCATTTGCATCAAGCCTTATCTGTTATCTTAGATTTCTTTATTCCTAAACGAAATAGTTCAACACACTTCAGTCAGTGTGTCTTTATATACAAATAGAGGAAAACCTCCTTGAAATGAATCAATTCAGTTCAAAATGTTTAATGGACATGGTTGAATGGTTTATTTTAGAAGAATTAAACTAGATCTATTATCCTGTCCAGCAGGATATACAGTCACCCAATAGGAACATTCCAATCCTAGCACATAAATCAGAATCATCCAATGAGCAGGAACAGTTTAGTGATTTCATACTCTCTCCAATGAGCATGTTCTAATATTTAAATAAATCTGATTATTGTAACAATAATTTAAAATAAGCTTAAAGATAATTGATTTTACAGATAGTTGGTTAATATGCACAGAGTTTTCAATTCAAGTTATGGAAAGATTGAAAAAGCAAATAATGGCTTTAAGATTCCTGATGTGTTTAGACAGACAAATGCTGATGTAAACGTTGGAAGAGTTTCATTAGGATATCTACAAGTTGTATTTGTTTGAAACTGAAGGTTTCAATGGAAAAATTGAGCTTAGAAAAGCATATCTGATGATAAATTGTTTGTGTATGGGGCAGATCAAGAACTGGGACAATTCAGACATACTGTGAAATTGACTTCTAGAAACTGAGAACCTTTGATTTTGGAGATTCAAAGCATCATAGGAAGTATTTCAAGCCATTATCACAGTTTAGCTGCTGGAAAAAATTTTTTTGTTTTTTTTGGGGGGGGGATAACATGCATAAAATGTCCTGAGAAATCACACATTAAGCGCTAATTTAATTTAATCAATCGGAATCAATCCAATCCAATTTCAGATTCTGTTTATAAGAACCCTAATCTTTGCAATCTGATTCACATATTCATTTGCATGTGCATTACATGTATTCAGAGCAAAACTTCAGCACACACAGTGTTTAGTCACCATGTTTAGAAAAGCCACCATGATAATGTCACCTGGGCACATCTAAAGACAGAAAGTTGACGTATATGTCAGAAGAGGATTTTTTTTTATCAAATATTTAGTAAATTGTCAGTTTCCGCTGACCAGTTCGTAAATCATGAGATGTAAATAACATACGCACGTTTGTATGATGTAAAACGCATGTAAATATAAGCATCTGGGGCCGTATTCACAAAACTTTTATCTTGCCACTAAAAGTTCTCCTAAATAGCAGTAAAAGAGTTTTCTCTTAAAACCTATTCACAAAGCTGCTGAGACAAACTTTTACTAAGGAATTGACAGAAGACTTAAGACAAGAGTAAGGGCGGGGTTGACCTCGTTGCTATGGAGTATACACACAGTGATTGGCTGATGGGGGAGGAGTCAGCGATTTAATCATAGAAATATTGTAGAATGAGGTGTCATGTTTCCATATTAAAATAAAGGTTTTAAAATACAAATGTTGCCCTATTCAAATAAATATTTTTTTATAAAAATGTTGCCATAGTCAAAATAAAATGTTGGTAATCAGACAATATTTATTTATTTATTAAAGATTGTTTTTCACGTCTCATCGTAGATTAAAATCTATAAATCAAATTGTATTGTATTTATGAAGAAAAGGTTCAGCACCCAAGGCTCTATTGCCTCAATGGTGTACAGTGTCTATGGGTCGATAAGGATTGTTTGTGATTTGCTCTTAGTGACTTAGGAGTCCTCTTGACTACTCCTAACGTTTCACAGACTTAGGAGCTAGTTTTAGCGCTAAAATGCTTTGTGAAATACTCTTAGAGCAAAAATGTAGGACTCCTAAAATTAGGACTGACACGCCCATTATTTTTAAGAGTTTCTCCTAAATCTGCAAGTTAGGAGTTACTTTTAGCCTTAAGATGTTTTGTGAATACGGCCCCAGGTCTACACCACCCCCTTCAATCCACTGGAAATGTAATTTGGATCAAGCTCAGTCGGATTGAGGTGTTTACATGAAGGATATTCAGTCCGATTGAGCAATCAATCTGATTATAAATGGATTTACATGGCATGTAATTGTAGCTAAAGCCTTGAACATTTCTGCATGTCAATTATTTCACATGTTCTGATTTGTGTCATGGGGAGGCGGGGTTTTGGAGAGTGTGCATGTGGTTAAAGGGATGGGGGTACCCTAATTTAGCAGCTAAGTCTGGCAGAAGTTAGCAAGATGGCTAACATCACTTTTGGCAGCTTTAAGTATTGCTGGTTGTGAGTGTTTGTGTTTACTGGATATTTTTTTGATATCAGAAATATCACACTGATCGATCAACTGTATGAAAACATTTCCAAATGATTATGTTCACATGTCTGCAACATCCATCTCCATCCTGATTGGAGGTTGCTATAGAGAGATAAGTTACTTCTTGCCTTCCTGTCCACCGTTTCTGTCTGGAATGAGCAGTGGTTTGGTTCTACTTGGCACCGTACATCCTCTCAATGTCGTGCTGGTAGTGAGTTTTTAGCTCCTTTCGTTTGAGTTTAAAAGCGTCTGTAACCAGGCCGGTCTCTGGAGTCCAGGGCTCAACGCTCAAGCGGATCTTCCGTGGAATCTCAAACCTTTCTAACTGGGCTGTTAAAAACACAGGAACAGGAAATGAATCATAATCACAGCTGAACGAAAGAGTGGTAAAACAGGAAGCACTACAAATGACTTTGTGCAGGATATAAACTTTTTCCCAAACTTTTTTGTAAGCCGAACCCCTTAGACGTGAAATATTTACTTGAATAAAGAAGTTAAAGGATAAGTCCACTTTTAAATACACTTTTCCTGATAAATTTACTCACCCCCATGTCATCCAAGATGTTCATGTCTTTCTTTCGTCAGTCGAAAAGAAATTAAGGTTTTTGAGGAAAAGATTCCAGGATTTTTCTCCATTTAGTGGATTTCAATGGCTACCAAAAGGTTGAAGGTCCAAATTGCAGTTTAAAGGGCTTTAAACGATACCAGACGAGGAATAAGGGTCTTATTTAGCGAAACGATCGGTCATTTACGAAAAAAATACAACCGTTTATGCCTTGAACGTACTTTCCGTTTCCGCATTCTTCAAAACTGTTCTACACCTTCCCTATTCTACTTACGGAACGAACGCGCCGCCAGTTTCATTTTTTCCGTAAGTAGAATAGGGAAGGTGCAGAACATTCAGCGAAAGCGTTTTGAAGAATGCAGAAACGGAAAGTACGTTTAAGGCGATATTTTGTTTATAAAGCATAAACGGTTGTATTTTTTTCGAAAATGACAGATCGTTTCACTAGATAAGACCCTTATTACTCACCTGGTATCGTTTAAAGCCCTTTGAAGCTGCACTGAAACCAATTTGGACCTTGGACCTGTTGGTAGCCATTGAAATCCACTATATGGAGAAAAATCCTGGAATGTTTTCCTCAAAAACCTTAATTTCTTTTCGACTGACAAAAGAAAGACATGAACATCTTGGATGACATGGGGTTGAGTAAATTATCAGGAAAAGTTTATTTAAAAGTGGACTAATCCTTTAATATTTCAATAATTCAAAGACACATTTGCATGTTCACCTTTAATGGTCACATGACATCCAATTTAATAGATTAAATATTTCATATTTTATTTGTAAGTTGTTTTATTTTGACTTTATCCGCTTTCCCACCGTCGGGACGAACAGTTCTAATAAAGTTAAGGAACGGTTCTAGTTGCATTTCCACTTGAGTCTGGTGTGGCATGGCATGGTTACAAACCGTTCTCGGCCCAGAATTCTCAGCGCGGCTGGATCGGATCAGCACGGAATGGAACGGTCCCACAGAGGAAAAGCGGCTTTTGTAACTGGACTTTAAAGTGGACTCAAACCTCTCTTTAGTTGTGATAGTGTCTCAGTCCATATTAGATGTGAATACGTTTTAAGTCTAGTTATAAAAATGAATATATTATTGTTGTAAATTACAATTGTACCATAAAATAAAATGATTATATGATAATTACAATAATAATTTTATTGACACTGCGACTTATAATACTAATATTTATGTCTCCAATTCTTCACGTTCAGATAATTTTTGCGGAATACTGCTGAAATGCTGTTAACGTCTGTCCACAAAAATTTTGAAAATTATGCAAATGTGTAAATAAAGTATAAATCTCAAGCAAACTGACACACAGTTCGTTTGCAATCGGGCTGAGACCACCTCGTTCAGGCGATCTCAGACCAATTGTTTTGGTGTGGATCAGAGCGCAATTGTGTTGTCCATGTTCACATATGCCTAAACGAACCAAAACAAAGTGAGAAAACACACCAGGTTCTGAAACAAACACTCCAAATAAGCCAGGTGTGAAAGCACCCTAATTTTACATTTGATATAATTAATTATTAGTTTATCATCACCTCACGAACCCCCGTTTGGGAAACCCTGATCTATAATACAAGTAACATTTTAAGCTTACATGATTGAATATTGGTGCATTCTTAGTGAAACTTGCATACTGTATGAGTATGAGAATGAGTAGTATGACAGTATGCCTGCAACGCATTCACCTGTCAGTGCAGCTTCTGTGATGACTTTAAGCACCTCCTCCTCGATGACAGGGCTGTTACAGAGCTCCTCCCACGAACCTCTGACATGCTTCCTCTCAGCCAGTGCCAGGAGCTGCTTCTGATTGGGCACCACAAAGCCAATCACGTAAGACTCGTCACTGAAAAACAGGAAGAGGAGGGACTAAAATGATTTGTGGATGTACTCAGCAGTGTTGACAATATAAGTGTTATGTTAGGGGTGTGTGATAAAATTTCACGAAAATGATATATATCCCAATATAGTTTTTTTTATTTTATTTCATATTTATCAAAGGGTTATTTCACCCAAAAATGAAAATAATGTCATTACTTACTCACCCTCATGCCGTTCCACACCCGTAAGACCTTCGTTAGTCTTCGGAACACAAATTAAGATATTTTTGATGAAATCCGATGGCTCAGTGAGGCCTGCATAGCCAGCAATGACATTTCCTCTTTCAAGATCCATTATTGTACTAAAAACATATTTAAATCAGTTAATGTGAGTACAGTGGTTCAATATTAATATTATAAAGTGACAAGAATATTTTTGGTGCGCCAAAAAAAACAAAATAACTACTTATATAGTGATGGCCGATTTCAAAACACTGCTTCATTAAGCTTTGGAGCGTTATGAATCTTTTGTGTCGAATCATGATTCGGATCGCGTGTCAAACCGCCAAACTGCTGAAATCACGTGACTTTGGTGCTCCGAACCGCTGATTCAACACAAAAGATTCATAATGCTCTGAATCTTCCTGAAGCAGTGTTTTGAAATCGGCCATCAATATATAAGTCGTTATTTAGTTTTTTTGGCACACCAAAAATATTCTTGTCACTTTATAATATTAATATTGAACCACTGTACTCACATGAACTGATTTAAATATGTTTTTAGTACATTAATGGATCTTGAGAGAGGAAATGTCATTGCTCCCTATGCAGGCCTCACGGAGCCATCGGATTTCAACAAAAATATCTTAATTTGTGTTCTGAAGATGAACGAAGGTCTTACGGGTGTGGAACGGCATGAGGGTGAGAAATAAATGACATTATTTTCATTTTTGGGTGAACTAACCCTTTAACAACATCAACAAAAACTGGACAACTACAATACAAGAAAGATAGAAATGACTGAACTGTGCAGTGGGTCTATTTAACAGTTGCATAATACAAATTGAATAATTGTTGAAATCATAACTTACTGAACTGAACTGAACTGAATCAACATTGAACTGACTCAAAGTGAATAACGACACTTGTTTTCTATAGAGCTTCTTATAAGGATTATGAACTTGGTTCATAACTGATGAACTTTATACAGTTACTGAACTGAATCAACACTATTGTCTTTGTTAGAGCTGCTTTACAGCAGAATTTGAATGTGACTCATATTTGATTTGCATAATTGATTGTTATTTTTCTGTATATCAATATGAAGCTGCTTTGAAACAATCTGTATTGTAAAAAGCACTTTACAAATAAAGGTGACAACATGATCGTAACATATGTTGAGAGTGTTTTTGTTAGTGGTACAGGTTGTGCTTTGTGTTGGCACCTGCTGGCATAGGCACAGATGTTGTCGACGAGTGGGCAGTTTTTCAGGACCGCCTCCACTTTTCCCAGAGACACGTATTCTCCTGCTTGAAGCTTCACCAGGTCTTTCTTACGGTCTTAACACACACACACACACACACACGCAAATATTAAGCAGATTTCATCTGATGTATATGTGAGTTTGCAATACAGGAAGTTCTCCTTTCTCTCCCTTTTGGGGTGTTTTCTTTTGAGTTCTTATCACTGCTTTTACGGGAATATGTTGACAGCGAAATGTGTCATTTACAGGAAGAACAGGACTAACGAGTTTTATCGTAAAGCAGAGGGAAGTTCCATTGGCTCACTCCTGCCAAAACAATTTTTATGATGTTCTGGATAATTTCTCTTTGCCACTGTCTTACCGATAATCTTCAGACAGCCGTCTCCATGAAACTCTCCAATGTCTCCGGTGCAGAACCATCGCTGGCCTTTCTGATCCACGAAGAAGTCCTCACTGTTCTTGTCTTTGTTCTTGTAGTAACCCATTGTTACATTTTGCCCACCGACCAGAATCTCCCCTCGCGGACAGGGCCGGTCTGTGCTTCGATAGCCACCTGGACACATACATGCATAATGCATTGTGATGACAAAAAAAGAGGGATGGAAAAACAGACTAAACCGTATAAAGCGCAAGAGTAGAATTCCAGAAATACACGTACATCTTTCAAAATCTCCCGAGCGAAACTGAAGACAGATCTACCATGATTTTAGAGGTTGTTAAGCCAAAAGTCAGTGTTATTTTAGTCTGTAGCCAAACATTTGACAAATCGACATAAGGTTTAGTCCACATTGCAGCTTATTCTGGCCAATAATGTTGTGAACATGGAACAAGACGCAATGACAAATGCTTTGACAAGCGCTGTCTGTGTCAGCAGGGCACGGGAAAATTAACCATTAACTGTTAAAGGGACAAGATCACAGCGGACATTCAAACTGATTTTTTTTATAATGAACATAGGACTGACCTAAAGGAAAATGCTAAATTTGAATGCAGGTAATAAACTTGCTTACTAAATATCTCTCTCACAATACTCTTCTACATAACGCAGTAAGCTTCAATGAACAAATCAATACAGAAAAAACATGTTTACATTGCTAAGAGTGGTTGCTAAGACAGACGCAGCAACATACACACTCAGTGGCGCAGCGATGCTTATGTAAAGAGGGCTCAACAAATCAGAATCAAGGGCTGTAACTATCCATTTTATAAAAAGATGTACTTAAGTCCTGCTTAAGTGGGTAAAAAACAAACAAAAAAAACAAACAAACAAAAAAAACCAAAACACTTTAAAGTTCATCTAATTGCATTTAAAGGATTAGTTTACTTCAGAAATAAAATTTACTGGTAATTTACTCACCCCAATGTCATTCAAGATGTTTATGTCTTTCTTTCTTCAGCCAAAAAGAAATTAAGGTTTTTTGATGAAAACATTCCAGGATTTTTCTCCATATAGTGGACTTCACTGGGGTTCAATGGGTTGAAGGTCCAAATTACAGTTTCAACGCAGCTTTAAACGGCTCTACACGATCCCAGACAAGGAATAAAGGTCTTATCTAGCGTCATTTTCTAAAAAAAAAATGTATATACTTTTTAACCACAAATGCTCAACTTGCACTGCTCTGCAATGCACGACGCATTACGTAGTCACGTTGGAAAGGTCACGCGTGACTTAGGCAGAAGTACTGATCTAGCATCTACAAAGTGAAAGTGCAACGACTAAGTCAAGCAGTCTTTACAAAAAAAAAAGTGAAAACGATGTCGGACGAGCTAATGCAAGATGAGCATTAGGGGTTAAAAAGTATATACATTTTTATTTTTTAGAAAATGACCAGTCGTTTTGCTAGATAAGACCCTTATTCCTCGTCGGGGATCGTGTAGAGCCCTTTGAAGCTGCACTGAAACTGCATAAAAAAACTCATAAAAAAAAGGAAATTTTAATTCTGAAGTGAACTAATCCTTTAATATAAATTTAAACAATAATACATTTTCACTGAAATGCAATTAACGGTCACACTTTATTTTAAGGTGTCCGTGTTACAGTGTAATTATACATTTAAGTACTGGGTTATAATAATTCACTACATGTATTTACTATAGGGTTAGGATTCGGGTGTGGTTTAGGGTTAGTTGCATGTAATTATGCACAATTTATAGTAACTACTATAGTAACTAACTACATGTAATGTGTAACAAGGACACAGTGAAATAAAGTGTTACCTAACTAACATACAATTAAGTTTTTCGAAAACAATACATTCAGTAAGTATAGTATACAGTATTTAAGTGTATTCTTTGAAAGTATATTGTTTACTTAAGTACAATTTTTTATTAAAAAAGTATGCAGAAGGGCTATTCTGCACATGGATATCTACTTTACTTGCTACTAAGTGCCTCAAACAAAGATTTGAAAGTACTACTCTGACAAAATTTGGCAAATCCAGTTAGTAGTTGAGCTCCACCAATCAGAGATGTTGCATGGTTATCATGGATATGGGTGTCACAGTAATCTCTAAAGTGTTATTGCAAGCTAGCGGTGACTGTTTAGGTACTGTTATCTAATGTTTGCTAGCTACCCAACGTTAGTTAATATGGGTTGTGAGGCCTTAGTGTTAAAAACAACAAGTGGCCTTCTCATTCTTATGGCTTTAATAATGATGCAGTTATATAACGTTTTGGCCTGTATTTTTTTAATGTAATAAATGTTGACTATGCATAGAAGTTCAGTGCATTTTCAAATAAAAACATTTAGTTACATTTACAGAACAAAGCTGAGCTGATCTGTCCGGAAATAGCAGCTCGAAGTGTCTTCCTTACAAGGTCGCAAATGACCATAAATACTTTTTTCCACTTCCTTCTCTTTTGTTCTGCGGTTATATTGCTCATCATTCTCTCGAGGTAGCAAACCACCAGATGTATCGTCTGATGGATAGGTAAACGTCCATGACAGTGTTTTTATAAGAGCAGATAAATGTGTATGTGTGCGTGTATCACACTCACCCTCTATCCAGTCCTTCAGCTGAATTTCACAGCAAACCAATGGTGCGCCAACTCGTCCTGTACTGTAATCCCAAACTACACACACACACACATACACAGACAATAAGATCACATAAAACAATCTGTGCTTTGGCTGTAAGGGCACAGTTATGTAATTATTTCCATTGCAGAAAAAACATTGATGACTAAATGTGTTTCTTCGATTAAAACAGATCTCATATTTCAGGAGTCACCAGCTGCGTTGAGTGTTCCACCACTGATTCCTCTGAGAACACAAACCTCAATCATTTTACAAGGCAACTGTCCTCCACAAATCTGCATGTTAATGTTTTTTTTGGGGTTTTTTTGTGACTATTGAGGAAAAGGACATTGAGTTGCTGACCTAGTTTCATTTGGCTGGATGTTTGTTAATATAATTTTCTCATTAATACACAATTACAGTTATTTTGAGTATGTAGAACCTGTTTACATATTAAAAAGGTCATATCATGATTTGTTTGGACTCTAAGGTCAACTTATAATGTCAGTCATGTATTTATTTGAACCAAAAAGTAATTTAGTTTCCATGACCATTTTTCAACTGGTTTTCTTGATTAGAATGGGACAGTGTAGTTTTGCTCACATAGCTTGCTTGTGCTATAGCAACGGTGTATGGGATTTTCCATTATATGGCATCCATCTTTAGCCACCTTATTATGCTGCGTTCACAACGAACGCGTCTGGGGAGTCTGATTTACATGTTAAGTCAACGTAAACGAGCGTCTAGACGTCCTGCGGCGTCTAGAGGACAAATTTTCGTCCTGGAGGACAAAATCATCGTCGCTGTACATCTTAATACTTTTAAAGAAACAGGAAAAAAGAGGATCTTGCTTGAAAGAAAGTGAGTGAGGAGGTCGGACAATCTGGTAAGTTATAAAAAACGTTTTTTACTCAAATTGAGCTATGTATATACATATTGAGACTACAAGCTAGCTAAAGCTGGCAAATTGATCTTATTCGCTGTAATTTACAGCTATTTTCCCGCTGACGAGTTGTGTTTATTCAGAAGAAGTGTGCAGAAAGAAGTGAAAGAGTCAGGGACACAAAGGAGCGGGAGAGCCCCTCTCATGACGCGCATTCGCGTCTGTTGTGAAGTTAATTTCACGCGCAAATGAAGCGAATGTCATGCGCGAATGAAGCGAGTAAACTCAAAATGTTCAAGCGTCCAACTAGATGCGTCTGACATGAATTTGACGCGCGATTCGCGTTCGGTGTGAACGCAGCATTAGAGGGGTTTGTGGGTTTGAGTCCCACTTAGAGCGGGTGGTTCGAACCGGAGGGGCTACAGTGGTGCTGTGACCCGGATGGGAGTGAGGTTTGGGGGGTGAATGTGACTGTCATAGGCCAGAGGCAAGAGGTGCTCTAGAGACTGCGGTCTTTAGCCTCCTTGTTAGAGTACCTGCCTCCCATAGTAAGAGCTGTTCAAGTCCTGCTTAGAGTGGGCGGTTCGAACCAGAGGGTCTACAGTGGTGGCACCATACGGGAATGGGAGTGAGGTTTAGGGGGTGAGTGTAACAGATGTAGGCTAGTAAGAGCTGTGCGTGTAAACCTCACTCCCCTGAACTCAAGAGGCGACTGATGCTAGAGCCTCCTTGTTAGAGCACCCGACTCCAATGCGGTTCGAACCTGAGGGGCTACATTTACTGCCACTTTTGATCAATTTAATGCATCCTTGCTGAATTAAAGTATTAATGTCTTTCAAAAAAGGTCTTACTGACTCCAAACTTTTGAAAGGTATTGTAGGTTATGAAAATATGCATAATAGTATTTGAAATAATTAAATAACGGTGCCATAGAGATGTAAATCTCACGCTGGCTGATGGTCCCGGCGCCACAGGTCTCCGTAAGGCCGTAGCCTTGACCCACAGGGCAGCAGAAGCAGATGTTCATGAACCGCTGGGTCGCTGCAGAGAGAGGTGCCCCGCCGGACAATAACACCCGTAAACGTCCACCTAACAATGCCCGAACCTTCCGGAAGACGAGCCTGGAGAGAGAAGAAAGAGTTGGCTTCGCTGGTATAGTATGTTGAGGACATGTGTGTAAGATTTGTTCGAGTTTCTGTATGTGTGTGTGAGGGATGTCAGTGACTGTGAGAACCGGTTTTGGGGAGTTACTAAAAGTAGCAATGCTACTCAATGATAATTTATTAATAATTAAATGCACCATTCCAGAATGTCCTCTTTCTTTCGAGTAGCATTGAGAAGACTAATTGATTGTGGCAGATTGTTTTTTGGATATTTCAATGAACCGGTACAAAAATCTGGCTCAGTGTTCCAAGAATTGTGAAATAAATATTTTCGTTTTATAGCAATGTAAATATACGTGTTCAAGTTTCAAAACACAAGCTTTACTATAGTTTAACTACTCCAAATCATGAGCAGCCTGTAAAAGCTTGTTCCTCAACACTAGGTATGGAGTGTGTATGTGTGTATTAGAGTATTCGAGTGTGTATGTGTTTGATGTACTTGTCACAGAGTGGGGTGCTGTATCCTATCGCAAGCTGCTCCATCTTATAGTTGTAGGCCAGTAGAAACAGAGTCCTCTGAAAAATGCTCATTTCCTCCACCTTTACCATTACATTCTTGTAGATCCGATCCATTATCTCCTACACACGCAGACAGAGAAAATATGTGCATATAAAAGCTGGAGACATAACTGATAACATCACCGAAACATAAACACCTCTTCTATGATACCAATGTTTACATTTCTGAATTAAAATTATATTTTTTGTGAGGCTTAAAATTCAAATTGTCTAGTTTGTGTAACCCTCCGCCCCTCCAGATATCCTAAGAAAGAAATGTCTCAATATGAAAAAAATAATGTAAATGTAATTAACACCCACCAACCCGCAAAATGCGGGTGAAAATCGACCGTGGCGGGTATCGCACATCAAATCACTAGCCAATTTGGCGGGTTATGATTCGTAAATTATGTTCTATCACTTTGCATGCTATGGCTATCAGAGCCCGTCCCCTATAAGGAGCCTCAAACATTAGCAAAACAAAGCATAAAGAGGTGCACACTGATAGACGTGCAGCACCACGTCTTTAAAATTAGATGCCTAAATGACCGTACACACTCACGTCTATTCGTGGCACCCAACAGCTGTTCAAAATCATGACGCGCCAGTTTGCCATTCAAAGTTTTTTCAAATACAATGATTTGGGACGGATATACTGTATGTCCATTCTGATTTCACACTTGTCTGCAAGACTGTGTATTGTGCATTTTAATAACAGGTTTGTTATTAGGTGCAGTATGTAAGAATTCTGTCCGCTAGAGGTCGCTAGAGGCCTATTCAAAACAAAGGCGTAGCTTGATGACACCAAGTTTGAGTGCGGAATCTTGGGACGTGGCCTTCACCTCAACGGCCGGTGGAAAATAATTGGAATAGGACTCGGGAAGAAATCATGTTCATGGATGCGATTATTAACGTTACTGTAGTATGAAGCAGAGCAACACGCCTCACGAGCAGCGGAACTTTTATTATGCCACAGTCGCCGGCACTGCTTCTGCTTTTTCGGTCATGAGTATGAGGTAACGCAGCTCTGTTTATCATATTAGATACAAATTTTAGTGTGTTGAAAATGATGTTGTAACTGCTGTGAGACATTTGTTGCACACTTCAGTAAGCTAGATCGATTTTTGTATATCATATTAAATGCTGGATGGCTTGTGTTGATAAATGGCATGCAATTAATTTTAAAACATATTGTATGATGGAGGAAATTCTGTATTACTTTTACTAAAAATAAAGCTGCATCTGATTATGCTATGTTAGCTACTTCACAAAATAATGTTTTTCTCTGAGGCATGGTAAAGCATGGTACTCGCAAAAAATCAAGAAAATTAGATTTAAACAATAAGACTAAACATGTTGAGCTATATAACAACAATTAGTTTTCTGTCTATATATATATCAAAACAGATGTTCCCTTCCCTAATAAAACATGTAAATATTAAAGCGTCTTTGGTGTTTCCATGGTTTCTACAAAATTAAACCGGAAACCGAGGGTAACGCGGGTATGACACAATTGACAGGCGACTCCTCATACGTCCCGGAGCCTTGGTTAAAATTGCAATTTTCTCACAATTTACAAATAGTTGCAAACATTTGGGATATTGTACACTGGCCTAGTGGTTTTTGGATATTTTACTGCAAAAATATTACATATTGCACCTTTAAATAAAGTCTATGCTTCGTGTAGAAAAAATCGTTCTCTTTGCGTTTATGCAGTTTTTTTCCTTATACTGATTTCCTTATATCATTTTGTCTCTGAAAAACCTTAAAGTATCATATCTAATGGTACATGAATATGGTAATCATTAAGTACAATGATAATATTACCATCTGGTACCACCAAGGGAAGTGGACATGAATTCTAATTGAGTTACTGCTGACATTTTTCCATTTCACATTTCATTACATCTCATGTGATATGGGAGGGTGGAGAAGCCCTTTCTGGATATTTTTTTCAATGCTCCCTCATGATTCGGATGTTCTCCCACTGCTGAGGGCCGTGTCAGCTGCTGTGTTTATGGAAGTTTGCTGTGCTGTCGTTATCAGTCCACAGGGACCCTCGTATCAAACCACACCAAGACAGTGTGTGTGTGTGAGTTTGCATTTACAGTGTCCTCGGGCAAAGAAAATCTTGAAATTAAACATTATTAATTGTGTATCTACAGTGTGTGAGTCACTACTTGTGTGTGTGTGTGTGTGTGTATGTCAGAGGGATATCCACACCGGGCTTTCTCACGTTCTGTTTACAGCTGCAAATCGTTCCAGACAATCACATTTGCTGACATTAAACCCCAAAAGCCCAGAGAGAAACAGAGATTCAGCCTTACTGGTACTGCTGCCATTAGAGTGGGCTGCAGGACACTAATGTCTCCTTTGCTTCCCTTCTTTATCTTGGTTGACTATAAAGTAAAAACAGCAAAAAAAGAGGAGAAACATCTCTGTGAAATTCTGTATGCTCAAAGTTTTAATTTGTATGAACCCATTTGCAAACAAAAGAGGACTCCCACAGCACTGCACATTTTTTCCATTACGTGATCCTGGCGTTTCAGCATTTACTTCTGTGAAATTATTTGACATTAAAGTGCCCCTATTATGCTTTTTCAGATATTACCTTTAATGTAGAGTGTTATATAGCTATTTGTAAATGTAAAAGGTCAGCAAAGTTTCAAAGATCAAGATTGTTGTGTGACAATAAATGGAGTTATTTTCTCCCAAAAGAAAGAATCGATTCTGAACTGCCTGAAATGACGTCAGTAATTCCAGTCTTACTTCCTGCACGATCCTACGTAGGTTTGTAACAGATTTCCATAATTCCCACCTATGGTCTTCTTTGGCCAGCTGCTTTGACCCTCAAACACTGGAGTTTTAGCAAAGACTGGAAGAGTTTGGTTCATGTTGTTGACATGTTGAGAAGATGCTGTTTTTTGCGCTGTGAAAGCAAATCTACTTTTGATGCCCTTCAAAAAATGGTGAGACTCGTGCTCGAATTGATACGGTAAAACTGATGCCATCGCTACTGTTCGGATCACTGCGTATCATGTGCTGAGGAAGATCCGGAGCTGAAATACAAATGTTGTAATGGGCGTTTCGTTTCTGACACGTGCTGTAAGCGGTTGACCAATCACAACAGACTGAGCCCTCTGACCAATCAGAGCAGAGCAGGCTCTTAGAGAGGAGGGATTTAGAAAGACCGAATCCTTGATCGAACAATTTCAGACACTGTGAGAAATGAGGTGATGCTGCAATGTATATTATGAGAAAATGTAAGTGTTTTATGACCTTGGATGCATGTAAATCTATTATAAGAGACTCCAAAACAAAATTAGGAGCCTTTAAAATAGCATAAAAGGGCACTTTAAATGCTTGATTGTGACATCACAGAGCACTGTGTTGATCTGTGCTGATGCCTCATTGTGACATCATAGGCCTGTGTTTTGATTTCCAGAATGTACACAGTCAATATGAAAAAAAAGGTAATTATTACCTGGTCTGACAGAGTCTGCGGTGAAGAGTAGCCGATTCTACAGCCGTGAGCAAAACACACCATCTCAGCGCTCAACTCTAACACATGAGCCAGTGGAAGGTAGCCAATGTATGTGTCATCCTCACTGCAAAAACAAATACGTCAGCTGTCTATTTAATATAAATTTCAGGTTTTAAATTTAAAACCAGAGAATGAAAAAAAAAAAGTTTTTATATCTGAACATACAGTATCTAGTCAGTAAGACTGATATACTATTCTATTCAGGCCTGTTCCACACATCTTGTATAAAGAAACAACAAAACAAAATCATAACAGAAATATAGAGATACAGATATAGAGTTCAGACATTGATTATTATGAAATCTTCACTACACATATTTCATATTTTATTCAGCAGGGATGCATTAAGTGACAGTTATTATACTTTTGTTACATTTATAATGTAACAAAAGATTTTATTTCAAATAAATGCTGTTCTTTCAACTTTCTATTCATCAAAGAATCCTGAAAACAATGTATCAGCTTCCAAAAAAATATTTTCAACATTTTCAGAAATGTTTCTTGAGCATCAAATCATCATATTAGAATGATTTCTGAAGGATCATGTGACACTGAAGACTGGAGTAATGGCTTTTGAAATGGTAGTGAAATGGTAATTTACATGAGGACCACTGACATCCAAATGGTCATTATTTTATATAAACATATCTTTTTCCAAACAATAAGTTTATTCTTTTGTTTTATTTTGCCTCATAAAAGTTTATGTATTTGCTGCATTTTCACTGTATTTTATTGCTGAGTTCACAAGATGTGTTCAAAACATCACAAACACAGACAAACACAAAGTAGAACTGGACAATAAAATATACATGACATATATAATATGCAGTGCATGGCATAGAAATCCCCACAGACCCCACAGAGACCCATAATTGTCACTGTTTTTTCTCTTTCTCACTTTGTTTATTTTATCCATAGGGAATGATTGGTTTTCTAAGAAACACTGATAAACATGCAACATCCACAAACACATTAGAGAATGCGGATGGCTGCATGTGCACAGTTGATGCAAAGACATGACAGATTACAGGATGTTAACATGGATGTGTTTTCATACCCGAGGTTGGGAATTCTCTCGGCCATGCCGGTGATTCCAGCAATAATATTGCTGTGAGAGATCATGACTCCCTTTGGCACTCCAGTAGAACCGCTGGTGTACATGATCACGGCCACATCAGACGCACACGGAGGCTGTCTCTGCCTCGACGCTGTGGAGAGATCAGAAGTAATTAGAAGTTACTACAAATGGCTAATTACATCCTGTAAATATTAAGGAATAATTATATTTATCACTATTATGATAAATATATTATGCAAAAACAGCAAAGCCCTGCCCATGACTGGCCACAGCAGTCCGCCATTTCTGTTTCCTCGATGTAGCAGTTACAAATGTTCTGTTATTGAATGTACCAGTGAACATAAGAGTCTCCATAGACTCTTGGCATCTGAACCACTGAGGACACCGTGGCTGAATTTCAATTATGAAGGAAATGTGGCGAAGAAAGTCGGTAAAGTGTTATATATTTGTGCAAAGCTTTTTACGCCGGACTGCTTTAAAAACAAGAGTCAGTTCAATGCTGGATTTGCACAAAAGATTAACATGACAGCACATGCTAGTCGATGAGTTGAATCAACTTCACAGCAACTACATACATTCATCCACTAACCCATCAGAAACGTCCAGTTTCATTCTAAAAGTTGTAACTTCTTCCTGAGTCTCTCCATTAGTGTCGACTCCGGTTTGAACAATGTAAGGCTGAACACCGTTACTGACAATCCTCATTTTAGCTGTGTGAGATTCTCCAGCTTTGTTGTTGTTGAGCAACCGAAGCACGAGCTGTTAAAGCTCCACCCTCTTCTGGAGCAGCAGCTCATTTGCATTTAAAAGGACACACACAAAAACTCACACCCAAATAGGGGCAAATTTGACGAGCTATAATAAATGATCTGTGGGGTATTTTGAGCTGAAACTTCACAGACACATTCTGGGGACACCAGAGACTTATATTACATCTTGTGAAAAGGGGCATAATAGGTCCCCTTTAATGCTTTACTGTGACAGAACATTACTTTGAGTGTGCCGGTCATCCCTATACACAAAGTATGCAAGTTGCGAAGGGCCCCTGAACCACCAGGGGGCCCCCTTGCTCTCAAAGATGATTTAATGCATAGGACTGTGTGATTAATACAATTTCTTTGTTTTTTTATTTTGGCTTCCAACGATTATGAAAACACAATGCCACATTCTGTTCCTTTCCTTAAGGCAGTACTCTGTCGCCCTTCCAATGTAATATCCAAATCCAGCCGCACTTTCGTGATACTGAAAAAAGTGTTAAAAGTGTTTAGCTGTGAAGGTGGCTTTGTGTGTGCACACTCCGAGACGGCGAAACATGGACAAGTAGGTTATAGGCTACTTTGGACTTCAGGTGCGCGCTTAAAAAAGGGGTGTCCAATCCTTCTCCTGGAGGGCCACTGTCCTGCAGAGTTGAGCTCCAATCCCAATTAAACACACCGGAACCAGCTATTCAAGGTCTTACTAGGCATACTAGAAATTTCCAGGCAGGTGTGTTGAGGCAAGTTGGAGCTAAACTCTGCAGGACAGTGGGCCTCCAGGACTGAGTTTGGACACCCCTGGCTTAAACGTTCAAATACACACACAAGAATATGTCAGAATGCTGTCTTGGTGAGTTTTTACTTAAACACATTCAGTCTTTAGTGAGCATAAATAGTTAAGAAGGTAATTGAATGCTTGTCAGTATATTAGATCTGTGCATTCGGTCTCAAAGTGATAAACCTGCTGCTGTCTATCATTTAATGTTAATCAAACAACAAAAGAAAACGAGAGAATGATGCACTGCTCTTAACTGAATAACTTTAGTAAATTTAATAAGAATTAGTGTATAATTAAATCATACTATTAAGACTATGCAGTGTTTTATTTTTATATTTGATTATACCAATTCTGTATAGCAGGCTATTATTTTTAGTAGGCTAAATTGTTTATTTCACATTTTTTCTATTGTATTTGTCCTATTGTTTGTAATTTTCTTCGTTTTTTATTGTATTGCTGTTTCAACTCACTGTTGTTTGTTGACAGTGAAACTGCTCTGAAAGAACGGATTAAGGGGTTAGAGGTCATTTTGGGGCTTTATGAACACACTGACCCTTAAAAGTTTTGCTTAGGGCCCCCTATAGAAGTCTAGGACCCGCACTGCATCACAAAGCTTCGCACTGATCTCCAGAGTGTGTAAATCTAAAAGAATTATATCCTACGACTTACTAATTTACTTTGTTTACCTTCTAAAATGTACAGCAAAATAAAATGCAAGGACGGAGATCATCATTTCAGTTTTTATTCAGGATTTATCCCATTTTATCCCACCCTTTGAACCATGAATTTATATGACTTTTCCTATCACATTGTGATTTAAATTCATTTTATAGAGAGTTTAAGACAATTCAATATAAATAAAAACATGTATATTCACTACTGCAATTTCCTTGACTCAATTTTCATGACATTTAAGATGTTATTAATTCCTATGAATTTTCCAGACCAGTTTTTAATCTGATTACAGTGATGTTTTTCTCAAAGGAATTTAAGAAACAAAACTAGTTTGGAACAACCAGTAAATAATGGCAAATTATGCTGTTATTTGGTGAAAAAAACATAATACTGGATATGAGGGGAGGATAGGTTGTTAACTTTAATTCATAGTTGCTTGAAGTAAATTGATAAAGACTACTCAAGTAAAAATATAGTTTTATGTGTGAATGAATGAAATAAGATAAGAACAGGAAGTGGGGGTGAGATGTCAGTATCAGAACAGAACGTTTTAGCTTTCAAAATGAGAGTGCCATTTGAGACGTTCCAAGATTTTAGAACCATAAATGTGGAACATGGGAATTCGAGTGTGTACATTTGTGTGCACGAGTGTGTTTTAATGGCCAATGTGGCTTAGCATTAGCACGCTGACACAGAACAGAGCAAATGTCATGTCGAGCCGAAGGAGGAAGATCAGCTCGATGTCATGTGAAGTCTGTGGCAGTGTGAGAAAACATGACCCAACACACACATACACACTCTCCAGTGTGTGACGACAACTACTACTACCAGCTGTTGAGGGCTTCACAGAGAATTATAGTGGAGGAAGTAAACGGCAGAACGAAAGAGTCAGGGACACCCTCGACCCTGGCCTTAATTTGACACAGATGGAGGATTTCTCATTCACATGACCTGATGTGACCTCAAACACACACACACACACACACACACTAGTACCATTCTCAGGATGGGCCCCCAGTCTCTTCACAGCCGCCATGCTGTGGATACTGATGCCTCGTGGGTATTCTGAGCCGCTGTTGAACTTATCGTCAACGATGATGATATGTCGTAATCTTGGCAACTCCAGTAAAATGCTCTGTGTGTCAAAATACAGACAGACAAAAACATTAGTGCATGCATTTAACTGACATAATGTTAAGTATTTAGGAACAAAATATAGTATTTTGTATGAGAGACATTGGGATTTGGTTGGGTCATGTAAAGTAGGCTGTGATATTGTTGGATAATATTGTTTTGTGGCCTTCGTTAATTCCAAGGGGTCAAGGTTTGGCTAGTTAGCCCCTGCTGGTAGATGCTGTAACTACTTTTTCCCTTGCAAGGAGCATCTATAGGTCATTGAAGAATAAGGTTTTTAAAAGTTTAAAAAATAAAAAGTTTTATTAAGTGTTAACAATGAGATTATGTGGTTTTTATAATCAATTAACACTGCTTTTGTCATTTTTAACAAGATGGACAAAATTTGTCACCAAAAAAGTATTTCGGTTTAAACAAAATTTCGGTTTTACCGAATGACACTTTTGGTTATACCGAATGACGATATTTTCAAACAATGCTAACAGGCTGACATCTAGTAAATCTAAATCTAAATCTATATTTAGTTCAAGTTTTTTAAATATTACAACATTTTCCATGTTTTATAGCGGTTGTACCAAATACCTGATGTTTCGGGACATGCGTATGAGGAAGTGAAAACATGAATTTTTCAAATAGTTAAGAGAGAGTTAGTTACTTTGCTTCATGACCATGTGGTCCTTTGCAGGTGTCTGAATGATGTCACATCCTGTCACATGATACTGACCGCATTACTTTTATGTTGGTTACGCCGTATGACATCAAATGAAATACACTTTTCCGGACTTTCTTTCTCATAACAAAGCAACGACTTCTACACATAATTTTAATACCATTTTGCACTATGTTGACATATGATGTTATAAAATCATGGCAGAATAAAAAATATAAACATTTATTACATTTTAAGACATTTTAATCACAAATGAAATGGCTGTACTGGTCTTTGGACGGTTAAACCAAATGACCTTTTTACACTTCAAAATCTTTAAAATATATTTATATGTAGCAAAATATAATTAAAGCCTTTTGGATTCAATAAAAGAGATCTAGTTGTACTACCTTACATACTTTGGATGTCATATCTTTGTTTTTTATTATTATTAAGGCCTTTGGACAAAAAGAAAAAAAAGACCCGTCACGTCACTGACCCACATACAGTTACATTAAATGTTTTTAAAGTTATATTAAATAATATGTGTGATCTGAGTAAGACTAGTTAGATTACTACATGAAACACTTTGTATAGTCGGGTTTTTGACTGCAGGAACTACAGTCCAGAGTGTCTGATCACCTTGAGTTTGGTTTCCAGAAGTTCTTTGCTGGTGACGATGTGGGAAACTTCAGCTTCATTGAGTCCATGAGCAATAGCAGGACCACCCAGAGTAGAGTAAAGAGTTACCACTGTAACACAAACACACACACACGTTGGATCTTCATGTTTTATGGGGATAATCCATAGACACAATGATTTTTATATTGTACAAACTGTATATTCTGTCCCCTACACTAACCCTACCCATAAATCTACCCATCACACAAAACTTTCTGCATTTTTACATTAAAATAAACACCTAGTATGATTTATAAGCCGTTTCTCTTTTATAGGGACCAAAACGGATATTGCCATCTTTGTGGGGACATTTTGTCTCCATAACAAAAGGTTTACCAAGACCACACACACACTTGGCATATAATTCAATAAATTAATGTGAAAAATGGAATATAAGCTACTCTATCGTTCAAAAGCGTGGGGTCAGTAAGATTTAAAAAAAGAAAGAAAAATAAATTTATACTTTTTTTTCAGCAAGGATGCATTAAATTTATCAAAAATGACAGTAAAGAAATTTAAAATGTAACAAAATATTCTATTTCAAATAAATGCTGTTCTTTTGAACTTTCTATGCTTTAAAAATAAACATAAATGTTTCTTGAGCATCAAATCAACATAGAATGATTTCTGAAGGATCATGTGACACTGAAGACTGGAGTAATGATGCTGAAAATTCAGCTTTGATCACAGAAATAAATTACAATTTAAAATATATTCACATATGGACACATACTGTACACGNAGTGATTGCTTCATTATATATATATATATATATTATATAAAAAAATAAATGTAAAGATGCACTCAATAATTTGCCCCTGATGTCTGAGCATGCAGTTGTGTAACTGTGTCAGTTATCAGTAGCAGCAGCACGCATGGCTGTGAAAAGTTCAGGATGAGGGCAAACAAGCACAAGCCAGAACACACACAGTAAACAAATCTAATCATGCACATATGAATAAATACTGTATATACTGGCTCTACACACATTTTTGCACATGAAACATTGTTTTAAACATTGTGCTTTTACTTTTGTGCTCATACACAGATATAAACACACTGACAAAAGCACACTGAGAACATAGGGGGTCCGTAAGATGCGTTCAGTGACATCATCAGTCTGCGTCACTGCCTGAGGGCGCGACACTTCAGCCGTGAGACACAAACAGAAAAGAGATCACCACGGAATCATCAACACGCACACACATGCTAATAAGCTTAAATGTGTAAGAGCACACACACACATAATTATCTGACATAAACACTTGAAAAAATGCATGTTTGCAACATATGAACACACAGCCACTCTCACTTACACACACACACACAAGCCGGATGACAGCAAGTACGTGAGCATCTGATGTTGACAGAAACACCAGGGTGCAGAAGTCAGCCAAAATGACCCAGAGGTTTGTGTGTGTGTCTGTGAATATATTATGTGACAGACAAGAGGGGGTGAATCTCATGATAACATGTCTAAATAAATAAATAAAGTTATATAATATAATAATATACATAATTTTATTAAATATAAAAATTATATATAATTATATGATATATAAATAAAAATAAAATAAATTTATATATACAAAATGTATAATATATAATGCATTATAATACATATACACAATTTAATGTGTATGTGTGTATCTATCTATCTACCTATCTATCTATCTCAAATATATATTTGATTTTGGGGTGAAATGTGACTTGGACATGATCTTGACAGGTTTTGTGAGATTTACCCAAGCGAGTGAATGTTTGTGTGTGTGTGTGTGTGTGTGTGCGCACGCGTTTTTGTGACATATCAGGACACAAATGTGTATAATGACATGGATATGACATTGGTATTACAAAAAGAGGTGACTTGTGAGGACATTACCCATGTCCCCACTTTTCAAAAGGCTTATAAATCATACAGAATGAGTTTTTGTGAGAAAGTAAAAGTGTGCACAGTTTCCTGTGATGGTTAGGTTTAGGGGTAGTGTAGGGGGATAGAAAATATGGTTTGTACAGTATAAAAACCATTACGCCTATGGAATGTCCCCACAATTCACATAAACAAACATGTGTGTGTGTGTGTGTGCTTAGGGATGGCCTCAGAGCTGAGAAAAATCATGTCGCCATCAGACACTTTAGAGGAAAATGAGAGAAAAAAAAGGAAGGCAAGGAAGAGAGAGGAGGAGGAGGAGGTGGGGAGGACGGCGCGTTTATATAACAGCAGTGCAATGAGGACAATCTGACCTCCATACAAAACACACACACAAACCTCTGTATTAGCCCCATGTGTGTCATAAACACACAAATATGGAACAAATCTGGCTGTAGACTTGTATAAATGTGCGGCGTGAGATGTGCATGTTTATCTATTTATTAACAACAACGTCACATTGTGCACCTACTGTTTGTAACATGTTGTGTTTTCTATGATATATAAAGTAAAATTGACTACAGCTTAGAAATACTACAATTCGGTAATTCCTGTAGAAATGTGCTGACTCTTTAAAGAACATTTTTAATCCTCAAAGAATCATGTACCAACTTAAGAAACATAAACCGCCAAAAATGGTTCTTGATAAGAAGGACCTGAGAGATGTTCTTTGTTTTTTACGTGTTTGTGTGACTCACATGGGAAGTTGTACATAAAACAGGCTTGCGCTGATATTATCCACTCCACTCTGGTCTCACAGATGATGGCAATGTTTTTCAGAGGTTTCTGTCCTAGAGCAGCCAAACCGCTCCCGAACGCTCTCACTTCTTTATACACCTGATCATACGACATCCAGCGGTACTCTCCCAAAATCACCTGCAGAGAAACAGAGTTTGAAAGTATTTTCTGTCAAGCTGTTCACCTGTTCAGTCCTTCAACTTTTCACCCACTGCCATTGTATCAGACTTTACAATTTTACAAATCAACAGCTCCTCCTATTGGTTCATTAGATAGTCACAATTCATGGAGAATTTAGAGAGATCATATGGAACTTTTTCAACATATTCAAAATTCATTTCTGAAGCATTTTGTTTTACCTCTTTTTTCAAAATTTCACTTACAACTGCTATTGCACTGGTATATATGGAAGCTTGTTTCCGCCATGAAATAAAAAAAAAGGTAATTGCGTCTTTTTATCTCACAATTCTGACATTTTTTTTCTAAGAATTGCAAGATATAAAGTCAGAATTGTGAGATATAAACTTGCATTTGAGTGTTATAATGTCCTATTGTGAGGCTGACGCTTTTTCTCAGAATTGTTTATATCACAATTCATGATTTTATAACAAGATTCTGACTTTATAACTCTTAATTCTGAGAAAAAAAGTCAGAATGGCATGATATAAACTCACAATTGCAAGTTACAAAGTCAGAATTGCAAAATATAAAGTCAGAATTGCATGATATAAAGTCAGATTTGTGAGTTATAAAGTCAGAATTGAGAGATAAAAAGTCACAGTTACCTTTTTTATTTAGTGGTGGAAACAAGCTTCCATAATACCCATGCCTCTTTACAAGTATTGAAGTGTAAAATTTGTCATTGACCTTTTGAGCACAGGACAAATTAACTTAAAACTTCCTCCACAGTCTATTTACAGTATAACATTTATAGACATTTATATATCAATGCCTGTTCAGTATTCAGAAGCCTCACAAGGAAGTTGTCATTATTTTTTACATCCAAAGAATATCCGGTTCTTTACAAAATAAAAATACTCTTAAAAGGTACAGATATAAAAGCAGCCTGATAAATTCATATGAGGATGGAAAATGGTCCCTTCAGGAGAAAAGTAAAAGGCAACAAAAGTGCATCGGTATCAGGTTTGTGTTTTGGATGTTGCTGTGAAGTATTCAAACCAGAATAGTGTACAAATAGAGTGCTCTCTTAAACAACGTTAGAACAAAATTCAAAGAAACACGCAGCAGTTGTTTCAAGGCCTTCTCATCTTGCACAACAGCAGCACATGTTTGGCAGCTTTTAGTTGAGAAACAGCAGTAACACAGGAGAATGTTATTACTATATGAGCTGCTCCAGCACTGGACAATAGGATTACCATCAGAACTGAGCGATCATTCACATGCTGCAGGTCAGTTACAGTTACAGGCTGGCTGATTTAAAGGGGTCATGACATGGAAAACAGGATTTTCTCCATCCTTTTGAAAACAGTTTAATGTATTATGTAAACAGACTCCCACACAACACAAAACAAAACTCCCTTATTAGTCCACTCGGACCATTTATTAAAACTAAGCTGCAAAAACACGTAATAGAGAAGTAATCACATTTATGACTCCAGCTCATTAACTTATGTTTGAAATAATGTTTGAATATACACTACCAGTCAAAACTTTAGAATCATTAAGATGTTTTAATATTTGTAATACTTATCAAGGCTGCATTTATTTTACCAAAAATACAGTATTATTACAAAACATTCGTTTTCTATTTGAATATATCTGTAATTTATTAAATTAATGCTTTTATCCAGCAAGGATGCATTAAATTGATTAAAAGTGACAGTAAAGATTTAAATAAAATAAACGCTATTCTTGTTTTGAACTATTCATCAAAGAATCCTGAAATAACATGCATCACGGTTTCACAAAAATATTAAACTGTTTTTAGCATTGATAATAAAAAAGAACCATTATTAATAATAATTGATAATTGAGCAGCAAATCAGCATATTAGAATGATTTCTGAAGGATCATGTGACACTGAAGACTGGAGTAATGATGCTGAAAATTCAGATTTGATCACAGAATACATTAGACAACAGTTCTTTTAAATTGTAATAATACTTCACAATATTACTGTTTTTACAGGATTTTGATCAAATAAATGCAGCCCTGGTGCAAAAATATTTAATAATAATCGCAATTAATTATTTCAAACTTTTGTAGTGTACGTTTACTATAATTTGCACCCAAATATAGCATATCCTAGGCAGCATGCATTTAATTTAATTCAATACCTTAAAATTATTTTATAATAAATATTTTTCCTTAATTGATAAGCAAGTTTTCAATGTTTTTAGCATGTTTTCAATACTAATCCATTGGCGGATGACTACTCAACCATCTCTAAGGTGAGAAATGTTCATAAAAACTAAACTATGACTTTAGGTTTAACTAACAATATAAGTAGACATCATCTCAAAAGTAGAGTAGAGTTTAGTAAGGGCCAAAGCATAGCATGGACTTTCAGACGATACACACCTTCTTGAAGACTCTTCCATCCTCCTGAGTCTCGTCTTCCTCGCTCAGCAGCTCTCTGGTGCCCAGGCAGTCCAGGTCAGGATGGCGACATACAGATGATTCAAACACCCGATCGAGTGTGTTCACCCCGGGCTGCAGGCACGATGCCAGCACCCTCAGCGCTGCGACATCCCGGTAGGGTCCCGAAGGGTGTCCGCTCACGGAACGGCCTTTCACCCTCCGCGAGCACTTGGAGAGCGACTGCGATTCGTACGATCTCAGCAACAGGTATGGCAGGTAAGAGATGAGAGAATAAAGCCAGACCACCAGTCTGAATATGATGACCACTACTGGACTCACATCCTGCTCCAGCCTCATACTGACAGAATGAAATAGAAAGAAACATACAAAGAGTGAGGGAACGTTATGATGTCACTTCCTCTTCTTCTTTTGTTTCTTCTCCACTGCGATGTGTCAGTGAAGTCTCGTTTCTAAACGAGAAATACAAGCAGTCAATCTTCCATGCTGTTAAACACACACCAACACCGAACATCATCAGAACATTCCAGTGAAGATCATGGGTGATTATTACGTGTTAGATGGAAATTTCGCAACTTTGACTCATTTGACCCCATCCACCTCAACAAAGAATCATGGAAACCATGAGAGAAGGTCTGACTCTCTGCCCAGATTTCTGCACAAATCCAAAAGCGGGTGAAAGGTGACATCAAACTAAGCATGTGCATGAGTTTTTGTGAGTGTGGGTCAGGGTTATTTTTGTTAAAAATTTTTCTTTGGTTTTAGTTTTAGTTAATTCAAAATATCAAATAAAAGCTATAATAACAGTATAGCTGCGAGCAGCAATTATCTGGGTTCAAGCGCTTTAAGGCCTTTAAGCACATAAGTAAAAAGCGGTTATTATGTTTTATTTAGCAAACCTGTAATCATCTCTATCGTAGATGGAAAAGACCATTTACAGCCAAAACAGGCAATTTGCCATAGGAAATATATAGTTTTTAAAGCTTTTTAACAGTTATCGAGGTTGAGCCAAAAACCTAGGACTAGTTCGCCAAAGTTGGGTTTTGAAATAATCTCTAATATTTAATAAATGATTCGGTGGGCAGCGGCCGTCCTAGAAGCAAAGTTGCTCAGAATGAGAAGTTCTACCATGTGGTACGAATATTGTGGGCATATGCGAAAAATTGCACTATACACAATCCTTTACACACGTGAAAAACACGAAGGCGCCTCCTGGTGGCCTCTAGGGCCATGAGTAAAACAGGCCCAGTGAGTTTCGTTCTGATCAGCCTCCATTAACTTTGTCTGATAGCTGCTCAAATTTCATTGGCTGATGGCACACATGTTTTTGACACCTCAGACAAAGACACTGCATGCCAATTTTCAAGTCAATCGGACTAATGGTGAAGTAGTTTTCAGGTTTTTTTGCTGTTATAGTGCCACCAAGTGGCCAGTCTCCACATTCTTTTTCACACAACCACAGAATGAGCTCTTACATAGGTGTGCTGAGTTTGGTGATAATATCTCATTCCATTCACGAGTTATAGCCATTTTAGTAAAAGTGGCTCCACCCACTTCAAATGTTTTGGCAGCCCTTGGGGACCGTGAATCGAAATTTCAACTTTTGATAATAAAACAGGTTGTGATAATTATTGACAATCACACTCCAGAAAATGTAGCTGCACTGGTTTGGCTCCAATCAGGCAAAAACCTAGGACTACTTCGCAAAAGTAGGTTTTTCAAAAAAGGATTCCAACAATACAAGACACTTGAGCCTACAATTTCGTACTTTCCACCACAGTAGCGCCCCCTTCAGGCTGATTGGGGTGAACCTTGATGATGTTGTAGGCGGTGTGAGTACTACCAGCCCTCAAAGTTTCAGGTCTCTACGACTTACGGTTTGGTCTGCCTGATCACAAGCGCTACACGCTTGAACCCCTAATAAATCCATGATAATGCACTCTAAATAAAGAGCTAATCGGATAAAGGTATAGTTCACCGAACTATGAACATGATTTACTCACCCTCAAGCCACCCTGTATATGACTATCTTCTTTCAGACGAACACAATTGGAGTTAAAAAAATCTCATTGTTCTTCCTTTATAATGGTAGTGAATGGCGCTCCTGATTTTGAAGCCCAAAAAAGTGCATCCATCCATAATAAATATAATCCACACGGCTCCAGGGGGTTAATAAAAGCCTTCTGAGGCGAAGCGACTGTTTTTTATAAGAAATATTTCCATATTTAAAACTTCAAACTAAAATAACTAGCTTCCGCCACACGGCCTAAGCAAATCAACTTGCACCAAAGTAAAATATAAAATAAAAAGAGACTAAAAACTAAAAACTGAAAATATAAAAATAAAAGCTAATACAAATTATTAGTAAGAACTATAATAGTAATGAATATAATGAATAGTGAATATGTATGACATGAATGTGTAGTCTTGTGTTTGGGGAAGTGGGGGTTTGTGTCACTGGTTGGAGCTGTCCAAGGTCCTGAAGCAATCCAGGTTCCTAAATTAAATCCTGTTTATTCTAATAATAAGACTGACATGTTTGACATTTAATAAACACAGACGAGGTCGATCATCTACCCAGGGGCGAAAAAGCATAATCTGTCATGGCAACATCAGCCTAATAACACAAGGGATCAATACGTCACATGGCTATTTTTGCCCATATTGTGACATCACAACCAGCCGCCCCCACCACTTATTAGAACAAAGTGATGCCCATGATTATAAGCACTATCACATAAGAAACATAAATACACTCTTAGAAATGAATGGTTCAATCAGGTTCTAAGCTATAGGGTACTTGACTAAATTTTAAAGAACACTTTATGCCAAGAATGTTCTATATAAGGAGAAATGACTGCATAATACTTTCACGTTTAATGGACTACTTCATTTGTTTTTCCAGTGAATATGTTTATGAGCTGTTTAATTCATAAAATTTAAGAAATAATTCAAGAAATTAATTATATAAGTTTCCCATGTGGTGAAAATCATGTTTTAAATGTTGTTTAAATGCCTATGTGGTGTTTTTAACATGCTTTAAGACAAACCATGTGCAAATTCATAAGTCAACACCATTGCTGAGTATTTTCTCATTAAAACTGCAGTGAAAAAAAAGACAGTCTCGAACCCATGGTTTGAAATCGCTGGTGTCCATTACGCCGCAAACTACCTTGTAACCAATCATGTCAACGTGCCGGCGGGCTTTAGCATATAATTAACAGCGAACTAGCAGGGGAGTCTCGAGAGAAGCCAGGTTATCCCGCTATATTTTCTGTCGATATGCAAATCGTGTAGATTTAGTAGCGGGTGTATGATGTATATTACGATGATATGATGAACTATATGTCTTCCTCCACTGACGTTCTGAGTTGTTCAAAGTGTTTGTAAGGATACTGATTGTTAGAAGGCAGCTGTTTGACTGAGATGGCGAATGTGAATATGGTTTGTGTAACATTAGCAGCACAATATTAACTGTTTGATAACATAGTCAAGAGTTGTTTGTATCCAAGCAGATCTCGCCCCCTATTTACCACCATAGTATTTTTTTCCTTACTATGGTAGTCAATGGGGGGCGAGATCTGCTTGGTTACAAACATTCTTCCAAATATCTTCCTTTGTGTTCAGCAGAACAAAGAAATTCATACAGGTTTGGTACAACTTGAGTGGGAGTAAATGACGAACTATCACTTTAATGGATAAAATTACTGACTACAGGGGGACTTTAATAAAAAAAGCCATAAAATGATCTCATTATGGGAACCCCTTAAAAGGTTTTATATATGAAGTGCCTGACAAAGCCCCTTAAGGCCCATTTCCACCAAGGAAGATAACTATAACAATAAAGATATAGTTTAAAAAAAAAATTCTGAATGTAAAAGAATATCACAGTCGACAAAACAACTATAAAGATAATAGCACATGGAAACGATATGGTTGGAATCACTTTCAGAAGATTTAATTCAGCTGATGAACAAAAACATTGACAGCCAATAAGAATCCAATCTGCTTTAAAGGTGCCCTAGAATTAAATATTGAATTTACCTTGGCATAGTTGAATAACAAGAGTTCAGAACATGGAAAAGACATACACTGAGTTTCAAACTCCATTGTTTCCTCCTTCTTATATAAATCTCATTTGTTTAAAATACCTCAGAAGAACAGGCGAATCTCAACATAACACCGACTGTTACGTAACAGTCGGGGTGTACGCCCCCAATATCTGCATATGCCAGCCCATGTTCCCAACATTATGAAAGGCATTGGACAAGGGCAGCCATCTGGATCTGTGCACAGCTGAATCATCAGACTAGGTAAGCAAGCAAGGACAACAGCGAAAAATGGCAGATGGAGCAATAATAAATGACATGATCCATGATATCATGATATTTTTAGAGATATTTGTAAATTGTCTTTCTAAATGTTTCGTTAGCATGTTGCTAATGTAGGCTACTGTTGGTTAAAGTTACCATCATTTCTTACTGTATTCACAGAGACAAGAGCTGTCGCTATTTTCATTTTTAAACACTTGCTGTCTGTATAATTCATAAACACAACTTCGTTCTTTATAAATCTCTCCAACAGTGTGTAATGTTACCTTTAGCCACGGAGCACCATAAAACTCATTCAGAATCCAATGTAAACATCCAAATAAATACTATACTTACGCGATTAGACATGCTGCATGACGAACACTTTGTAAAGATCCATTTTGAGTGTTATTTTAGCTGTGTAAACTTTGTTTATGCTGTTCAAGGCAAGCGCGAGCTCCGTGGGCGGAGAGCACGAGGATTTAAAGGGGCCGCAGCGTAAATCGGCTCATACTTAATGATGCCCCAAAATAGGCAGTTAAAAAAATGTATAAAAAAAAAACAATGGGGTATTTTGAGCTGAAACTTCACAGACACATTCAGGGGACACCTTAGACTTATATTACATCTTTTAAAAAGAAGTTCTAGGGCACCTTTAAAGAGGCAGATGAAAAAAATTGCAGCGTGCTTAGAATAGACAGAACATTATCGTCTGCTGGTTTGGAAAATAATATAGTTATCATTATAGTAGCCTAAATTAGGCTTCTATATGGAAACTTTTCTTCTAAGAGTGTTAAGCTGTTTTACCTCACTTCTCACTGTGACATCACAACACACATTATTCTACACAGTCAGAAAAACAGGATACAACATATATGATCATATATGGTGTCAAACAGTAAACTAAATAAATAACCAATATAAGTTTTACAGTCAAAGAATCCCCAGCGTTTGCATATATGCACAACAGATCAAATATCCAGGAATATTTCAAAGGTACTGTATCATGGACACAACGCCCCCCGAATAAGATCTGCAGAAGCTATTCCTGCAGATGTCATGTATTATTCACTCTCATCAGTGTCTGTAAGGCCGAGGACGTTCATCGTTTCAAGCCTCAAATATCCCTTTCATACATTCTCAAGAACTCATGAATAACTCAATGAATGTCAGCAAATGCATGACAATCTAACATCCTCCACTGCTGCCCAACTCTGCTCTGTTATCCAGAATTTAAAGTTTTATAATTAAGGTTTTGTTATTTACTCACCCTCAGGTCTCAATATTTGTTTTCTTCCTGAGATGTTAGGCAGAACGTCTGAGCTTCTGATTTCCATTCAATGAAAGTGGATAATGATATATTACATTTTAATAGTCAAGCTGCTAAAAGGCAGAAAAAAGCACCATTAAAAGTAGTGTGTACTATTGTTTTGTACACTGTACAAGTAAATTATACAATAGCTTTGTGTGAGAAACACTATAATTTAAGACATTTTGTCATGCATAATATAAGACTTGTCTAAAAATAATATGGGATTGGATTGTAATGAAATCGAATTGTTATTTTGGGGTAAACCATTCCTTGATGTCCTGGACACATTTTTAGCCTTGTTAATTTTTCTGTATCTTTTTCTGAGCGTTGAGTGAGTCACAGCTGTTTTCTCAGTATAAATAAAGCGGGAGTTATTCAAGCTCAAGTCTGAAAGCTCTTAACCAACAGGGAAACAGCAAACTAATGCGGCATATAAGAGCATTGCACAACAACATAAGCTGAATATCGTGGGTCTGAAACAGAGTGCTCTGTATTTATGAGGAAAATGGTTTTGTGTGATAAATCTGAAATCGCTGCTATTCATTATGTGAAGAGAGGCGAGATTTACTTCCTCTTTCCAATGAAAGGATCATTGTTTGATACCACCAACACTCGTACAGGATAGAAGAAGAGGCTGAGCGAGAGAAACAGAGAGAGAGAGGGAGAGTTGCCATTGTGTCATGTTCTGTAAAGCAACACTGTCTGCTTTACTGTGCAACTTTGTGCTCTATATGAGCATCTGTGGCCCTCATCTGTTTGTGTTTTCTGCAGTCAGTGTCTGGCAGTGTGAAATAATGCACTTATGACGTTACTTTCATGACAATAAAGCACATTTTCCACCCAAATCCTGTCAAGACACAATTGTTTTTTTGTTTGTTTTTTTTTATAAAATGTTTGCATTACTGTAATGAGAGTTAAACTCATTAAATTTCAATGAACGCTGTTGACTTCTGGCAACATGAGCATAATAAAAAACATTTGTTGGAATGATTCTTAGTGGTAGTGGCATTCAAATAATGACAATTCAAATCTTAATAGACCATTCTTTATGCAAAATATATATTGATTTCAGTTTTTTGGATTAAAATGTGATACATTTGTGTTAGTTTTCATGTGAGTCACTTTGTTTATGCTACAAATACATAAAACTAGAGATGCACCGATATATATATAACAGCAAGTATTTTCACTATCGGCCATTGGCAGATTGTTTAAAAACAACCGATGATCAGGGATGATTATATCTTGTCAATCAAAAATGGGTGGAAAAACGAGTCAGATTGCAACTCATGCTGTTTTTGAAGAAAAACTCTCATGTTGAATTTAAGGCAAGTTAATGCGATAATAACACATTAATAGTTAAAAATGCGAGTCTCCCATATCCAATAAACAGCTTTGTTACTTCTGTTACAACATATACAAAATACAACTTACCAAAATGAATCATGTCTCATGTAATTGCTCAAAAAGTGTTTCAACCAGCTTGTGAACAATAGGGCTGCACAATTTTATCACACAATACGAAAAATAACATTGAAATCACGATTAAATGCGATTCTTAGTGCGATTATGAAATTGCAAAGGCTGCGATAATTTTTTTATGCACAGCTTATCAATGAATTATGGCTCCAAATGCTGATCCATCTGAAAGCACTGCAAGTTTCATCTTTCAAACATCTTTCCAGACATGAGAAGCATTTATTAACATCTTGTCCAACAAAAGACAACATTTAATAACATGTTTTTACTCCAAACTCACTTCATAACAACAGTTGAGCGTCCTTCTGTGAGATGATGTGGCTTCTTACACAGAATAAAGCAGTCGTGTGTTTATTAGTCATGTTTAATCAAAGTGTTTCAATCTTCTGCGATAGTATGATGCCCATATGCAGGGCTCAACGCTAAGGATTTTTTCTACTGGCCCAGTCGGGCCAGTGGTTCAAATTTTTACTTGCCCCGCCAAAATTTTCACTGGCCCCACAACAAAAAATTAATAAAAGTAAAAGACAAGAAAATGGGCCTATAAAATAAGCATAGTTATTGTTTTCGTTGTCTTTGTTACATTTAACCTCAATAAATAGGGTTATGACACCAAAAGCTACTAGATTAACTTTTATTTAAAATATTGTAAGACAAATAAACAGTAAGTAATAAAATAGTAATAAATAATCAAATTATGAGTAATAGCACAAATAAATACAACAGAAAAAACATATAAATTAAATAAATGGTGCTTTTCAAGTTTTTCCATGTAGGTTTAAACGGGAGATTTTCAGGTACAGAAATTGTAATTTAATGTATAACTATATGACTATAGAATAGATTAAACTTTATTAAAGTTAATCAGTCAAGAGCAGTTACAGATGCATAAAAACGTTTTTAATGTTGAAAATATAAAACGTTAAATACTGTTATTTGAAATTATTTTAAAAATGAAGACACTTTAAACCTGAAATTAAACCCGCCCGTAGGTGGCAGTGAATCACTGTTAATGAGCGAATCATTGAGATTCAACCGATTCATTCAAACGGCTGATTCATTCAGGAAGACGCAAAACATTTCTGTGGACTTTGGAACTATTTTCGTTGGCGAAATACAGCAAAACAGACGATTTGGTGTCTTAAATGTAAGTCACTTGATATTAAGTTTTTCCTCATTAAACTGTACGCTGAATAAAATCAATATCACATTTGTAATCATGCTAATATTTGGAGAAAAACCGCCGCTTTTTGTGTAATATTGGTTAACTATATTAAATTACAGTGTTTCCCACAGGATTTTGTGAGACTGTGGTGGGTGGACATTGGTCCTTCTAGGGGGGTCAGGGGGCATGCCCCCCTGGAGGAAAATTTTGTACATTTTAAATTTAAACGCATAAATCTGGTGCATTCTGAGAGCAAAATTTAAGTGATTAGATAAGTGAAGAAATTAGTTCTCTTGTAAACAATTTTGTGCTCTAAAAATAATTTATTAGTGATGGTAGGGCACTTTAGTCACCTACACAACATATAGTAGGCTAAATGATAGTTCATAAGTGGTCTAACATGTAGAGTATACATTTGAACCATTAAAAATATGTAGCAAAAGAGGTTACCTTTGTTGAATTAATTTATTTCTAGAATAATTAGAGGGGCCTGTATCTATACATCTGTATTTGTGGAACTAATGGTCACTCTCATGGATTTGTTAAACAATCCAGAATGCACTAAACACACTACTTCATTATAGAGAAAAACAACAAATGAATAAAAATATATAATCATAAACTGACCAATAAATAAATAAACTAGGTGACTATATAATTCAGCAGCAAAAAGTATGCTAGCCTAATTCTTAAAAAAAAAAAAACTGCACAGTAATTTTATAAAATCTAAATTTAATAAATTTTGTTAAAAAAAGTTTAAAATTACTATTTGTATGCTTATGAAATGAAAAAAAAAATATTTACATTTGATTTAAAGACATATGTATTTATAATAATCTAAGATTAAAAGACATTTATTTTAAATGTATTGCGCAGCTTTTTAATGGGGCAACAAGATATGATAGATACGACAGAACAAAATAGGCTATTAATAATCTTTCAGTATGTAAAACGATGATAATATGAAACGCTTCTTGCAGCAGCACAAACCGCTTATGCGCATCCCGGGTGCAGAATGATGTGCTTAACGCAATATGGAGTCACAGCGCGCAGTTGCGCTGCGCATAGCGCATTGAAAAGTTTACGGCACAAAAAGAATCCCTGTGTATATCTACATCTAACAGTTTATTAATCATATGTTTCTTCTCACTTTTAAATTCCAGTTGTTGTGCGTGTGACGCCAATTCATAGTCCTTGTGTTGTGCGATCAAACAAGACACACTGTAGCCAGTATGATGACAGAAACAGCAATAAACTCCAGCAAGATAAAGTCGTTTTATGCAAATCCACAGTCCTTTATCTACATATCAAGAGTTTTACCGTGCTGACTGTTGTTACCGAACGCGCTGCGCTGTTTGAGTGCTGAACAGAGAATGATTGACAGCTGCAGCGGAGGGAAGACGAGTTGCACGTGCACTTGTCTAACCTACTAGACAACATCACGTAGTGCATGCGTGCACTCAATGGGTGTGTTTTTGTTTGATTTTTGTAAAGTGAGGGACATACTCGATATCAGATCGTTAAATCAACAATTATGATATCATAGACGATATATAACGCACACCCTACAGCACTTGCCCGATCGGGCAAGTGACCGTTCCGTCTACTGTCCCGAGCGTCGTTCACACTGGCCCCGGGCCATCGGGCAGTCCTTATTGTCGAGCTCTGCCATATGGGGATTTCCTGGAACTATGCATGTTATCTACTTCTGCGGCAGGGCATATTTGGACTTTCTGCGCAAGAGCGCCCTCTATCTTTCAGATGGAGAAGCATTTACTACTGATCACAGCACCGTACAGCTCTGACAAGCTGCACATAAAATAATCGCAGCCTTTGCCAAATCGCGTGCGGTTTAATTGCGATAAATCGTGCAGCTCTAGTGAACAACGTCACTTAACCTGGCATTTACCTTAGGAAAGTTATCCAATGTTCATAGTTTGTTAGTTAGCTATAAAAACACTATAGAGGAGCTTATTTACTGTTAATGATATATATGCATGAATAAATTTGCCATGAAGACAAGTGCTTATGAAAACTACCTTGTGTGCAACTGAGTTGCATAAACATTTCAGTTTTTATTTGTAATTATTACATCTGAAAATAAAAAGCAGTTGAATATAATAGTTTGAGCTCTTCTGTTAATTTTAACCTCTAATATTATTGTATTGTACCAAATGAGAGTGTTCCCTGTGTAGAGTTTTTTTGTGTGTCCTTTTGAAAATCAAACTATCGGTAGATATTATTATGAATAATCAGCTATCGGTTTCGGCTGAGAAATGTATCTGTGCATCTCTACATAAAACACAATCATAACTTGAGTGATGGAAAACTGACATGGTTGTTATAGCAACAGTTCATTCATTGAAACGTTAGAGCTTGTGTTTATGTGTCGGCGTAGGCTGGAAGGACATGAGAGAGAATGAGAGATTTGGATCAAGCACCATTTAATAAATTCAAACACTGGAAATTAAAACATACAAGCTCAATCGTTAGGAAAGCAGCAAAGCTTATGAAACTGAATAGGCTTATTAACGCAAAGGCACAATAATGACACAAGTTTAAAATGCTTGGTGTTTACAGACGCTAAATACCTGCCACAGCTCAATCTCATGACCTCTCCCACTCAACAAGACACAAAAGCGTCTCTGTGTGCCATTCCTAATCATAATTTGATTAATAATTCACTCTGTCGCTAAGGAATGAGAGGTAAACAACCTTTAAAGTCTCTTAAAGATATTCTCTCTACAAGCACATGACCCTTTTATTTGTTTAAACTTTTAAAAACACTTAGAAATTAAAATGCTGAGTGTTATATATATATATATATATACACACACGTCAACAGCCTTTTCAAACATTTCAGCAACCGCAAAAGTTAAGGCTGGAATACACTACACGATTTTTGCCCCGATTTTTCCCCCGATTTACAGTCTGAACAAGTTGACGCTAGTTGACAAAAGTCAGAGCCAGTCTGCAGATTTGAGCCGACAGATTCCATNGTGTTATATATATATATATATATATACACACACGTCAACAGCCTTTTCAAACATTTCAGCAACCGCAAAAGTTAGTTTACGTTAAATAAACAGACGCTCGTGAACGCCTTCACTTGAGAAGTAACCATAGCAACAGCTCGCAGATCAAGCGATTTCAGTTAGGATCAGTAACGGACGGTAGCCTATATCAACAACCCGTAAGTAACGATTTATCACTTTATTACAGGTTTACATATCAAATATTAATCACCAAAACATGTCGGGGGTCTGTTTTAAACGTCTTCAGACGTATTTTAAACGTTTTTAAAGACTTTAAATAGTGCTAGAATGCTGTGCCAGACTCTCAACCGCTCGCGCGCCACAAAAATTACTGACAGGAATTCATTTAAACATCGACCCCGTTTAAAGTCATCGAATAAATCGCACACTGACCTTAATTCGTTTCCGGAGACAAGACAATTTAACTTTTTTACACGCAGCTCACCTGTGAAATCACGCTGACTGAATACCATAAACACTGATCGGCGGCGCGCGCCTCCCGGGAAGGTTTGTATGGAAGCCGAGGCAGCGGTTTGTAGCACGCGCTCATGGGTGTGTGGAGCGCGAGCTGTGATTGGACTTTCCGCGGTGGCGCGTGCCGGGGTCCGATGCGTGATGTCCTGATGTCACGGTACCCGTGGCTCGGGGTCACTCGGTTTGCTCCATGTGCAAGTTTGTGACGCCATATAGTGAGGTTTTCAGTCCTCCACTCGAGCGCGCGACCTCTAGGCATTGCCGAAACTTTTTACTTGCATAATGATTTTTTTTTTTTTTTTTACAAATTGTTATTCAGCTGTAACATTTTTAGTGACGGTACTGCTTTATGAAAGTGTTCTAGTAGCCAAAAATGCCCTCAATGTTACGAGATGATTTCAGTGTATGAACTAGATCTGAAAGAACAAAACATGTTCATGTCCAATCCTACCTCTTAATTTCTGAACAAGGTGACAGCTTAGGGACAAAGATAGGGTCCAGATGAAATTCACTTACAAACATACAACCAAAAACTCACACACGTCTTTTCTTTTTTACTTTTTGAAGCTACAGGCTTTAAAATAAGGTCTGTCAATGCAGTACAAAGCAAGTGTTGTGTAGTTACAGTAACTTCATTTTCATTTTTTTTCTTAAAGAATAGTGAATTTGAAACATGAAAATAGTTTAAGTAAAAACATACAGTCATATATTAGCTGAGGAGTACATTTAAGATGCACTAAGCAAGAAATAATAACAGAAGTATACATTTTACAATCTTAGGTGCCATTTCTGAAATGAACACTAATCCTAGAATAGTTTTGATGGTGAAAAGTCAGAATGTTTCTTTATTTTTATGTTACTGATGAATAAGGAAAGCTTACTGGAATGGCAAACTGTCGAGTGTTAAAGGGTTTGTTCACCCAAAAATGTAAATAATGTCATTAATTACTCTCATTATTAACCCTCATGTCGTTCCACACCCGTAAGACCTTCGTTCATCTTCGGAACACAAATTAAGATATTTTTTGTTGAAATCTGATGGCTCCTTGAGGCCTGGATGGCCAGCAATGACATTTCCTCTCTCAAGATCCATAAAGGTACTAAAAACATATTTAAATCAGTTCATGTGAGTACAGTGGTTTAATATTAATATTATAAAGTGACGAGAATATTTTTGGTGCGGCAAAAAAACAAAATAAGGACTTATTTAGTGATGGCGGATTTCAAAACACTGCTTCAGGAAGCTTCGGAGCACAAATGAATCAGCGTATCGAATCATGATTCAAATCGCGTGTCAAACCGCCAAACTGCTGAAATCACGTGACTTTGGTGCTCCGTACCGCTGATTCGACACGCTGATTCATTTGTGCTCCGAAGCTTCCTGAAGCAGTGTTTTGAAATCGGCCATCACTAAATAAGTCCTTATTTTGTTATTTTTGGCGCACCAAAAATATTCTCGTCGCTTTATAATATTAATATTGAACCACTGTACTCGCATGAACCGATTTAAATATGTTTTTAGTACATTAATAGATCTTGAGAGAGGAAATGTCATTGCTCCCTATGCAGGCCTCACGGAGCCATCGGATTTCAACTAAAATATCTTAATTTGTGTTCCGAAGATGAACGAAGGTCTTACGGGTGTGGAACGACATGAGGGAGAGTAATAAATATATAGAATTTTCATTTTTGGGTGAACTAACCCTTTAAACTTAATGATACGTTGCTAATCTTAACTGACCTATTTCACCAAGACAGCACTCTGAACTTGACTTTTTTGTGATCACTAGATGGCATAACAACTGCTGGATTTATTTGAAAGATGAGTGAATTATGTGATCTGTACATTTTTCATGTTCTGTTTGCATGATTGGTACAAGTTAACAGTAACAGGCCTTTACACATGAAGAGCCACTTTGAATTTTTGATGCATTATATATAGATGTTATTACAAACCACTCAAGGACAGTACATGTTTAAAATAAATAAACTATATTCAATAAGGTCTGCTTGAGCTCTAACAGCTACATCATTATTTTTTCTTCTTTTGACACAGTACACATCATGCCATGTTCTTCAAAACAAAAGTTCTCTGCCTTTAGTTTTGTCTTTTGACTTTTTCTGCTACTTACATAAAAAATGAACAAAAACAGAACAAAAAAAACATACAAACATAAAAACCTTAAATATTACATTTTAGTGAATTAT